>JABSTQ010003893.1:0-177003 GCA_013358835.2 Ixodes persulcatus
CGATGGCGGCCGGCGAATGTATGTTTGCAAACAGTGATAGTGAATTTTGCTTGCCGTGGTATGAGCGACAATTCCATTGCCAAATCATCAGTGGTGTTGGGGGAGACCTTTTAGGGTTCACCGCTACGGGACTGTTCCCATTCATCGTCGGAGGGCGTAATTGTAGGTGGGTCACTGGGGGCGGGTTGCTTGGTTTATCGCGTCTTGCGCTTGACTGTTTCGCTGGCTTCCTGCCTTTTTTCAATCTCATCGATGCGGCGTTCAATTGTTTGGCCAAGGTCGTGAATTAATCTTTCGAGCCTTCCAATATCTTGTAGGGTTGGAAACGCGGAGGGCTGTTGCGTTGGGTGCGGAGTGGGCGTTGCTTGCACAGCAATCTGCGCCGGTGCATTCGTGATTGTTTCTAAGTGGGTCACTAGCTCTTCTATGCGACATTCTAACCTCTCGGTGCATTCCGCTTGCAGTTCAAGTTGTTTTCTTAGTTGCGCATTCTCCCGTTCTAGTATTTTGATGCAGCTGTTTTTATCTTGCACAGAGGCTAACTGTGCTGGCAATGGGGGGAAATCATTCCGGGCCGTTTCTGGGGGAGCGACAATTGTGGACCAGCTTCCTTGTTGCGAAGGGGAGTGGCGTCGTTGGGTGTTGGCTTGCGCTTGAGGGGGAGGGGCAGCGTGAGCTGCTGGGACCTGGGGATGAGGCTGCCGCTGGAATGTCGGCGTAGTCCGAGCTAGGCGCTCCCGGACGTGCAGTGGCGGCGGTGGCGGGCGGAGCTTCTTACGGCAGTCTTTGCTAGCCGTCAGGTGGTCGAGTCCACACAGCTTGCATTTTGGGGTGCACGTGTGTTCCGGCGCGGGGTTTCGTTCATGACACCGCTCGCACACAGTCACCTCTGGATTAGGGCAGATGTCCCGTCTGTGCCCAATGTCACCACAGAGCGAGCAACACTGGATGGAGTGTCTGTATGGGCGGCAGCGAGTGTACAATCCGTGAGCATGGATGTAGAAAGGGACGTGCGGGCCCTCAAATGTCACAACTGCAGATGTGGACTTGCCTAGCATTTTTGCCTGTTGTATTTTAGGTCCCGGAGAGGCAATGATGTCCGGGAGCTGCTCCGTGGTGGTTCCGGGGTCTAAACCGTGCATGACTCCCCGCACTGTTCCAGGGAAAGGCTTAACGTACGGCGAGATTTCATACGTTGCGTCCTCCAGTTGAAGCGACGTGACGTCGCTTAGGGCGTCGGCGTAAGTGTCGTAAGGGGTGCTGGCCACGATGAGGTTCTGGACTGCTTGCACTTGAATTACCACGCGTTGGTTGAAGGCTCCTTCGGGTATTCGGCTGGCTTTTTGTATGCTTGCTGTAAGTTGTCGGTCGCTCCAAGCCGCGATGCGTAGTCCGTCTCTCGGGCGGTATATGACTTTATAATCGGTGTCGGGGAGTCTGGGGGCTCGCGGAACACGAGAAGAGCTGTTAGGCTTACCGGGCGCCGGCTGCGTGTTCGTTGAAAAGGCTTGCTGCTTGGCTTTACGTCTGTCGCTGAGCATTTGCTTCCACGGGCCGGGGTGGGATAACGTACGGCCACTTAGCTCGTCGAATTCCATTGTGTCGTCGTTGGGGTTTGGCTCCATCTCTGCTGGGGATTGATCGTTCGCCGGGGGCTCCGGCATAGCAGCTGCAGCCGCAGCCGCCAGCGTCGTGGCAATGTTAGGCCTAGGTTCCAAAGGCGGCTTGGTCCGGTCTTCAAGTGCCATTTTTGGACGAATGGTCGGTCCGATTGCGATGAAATTGGTGTCAATCGATCGGTCTTGATGCTAGGCAGCCGGCGGTACTAATTCCAATGGCGACGTCGCAAGGAAAACGCAAACTGCGGCCTTCAAGTTGGTAGCCCATGTGCCGTGCATCTTGGTGTTTGGCCCCCTTCGTCATCTTCTCAATTATCGGTATAAATTACGTACTACCAGCCACAAAAAGAACCGCCAGTTCTTCCCCAGTTAGAAAGTGTAGCTTCAGTCAAACAGGACGAACAGAAGCCAGTGCTAAAACCTTGTTGTCTATAAGTGAACATTGGCCCTCAATGTTTCGCAAAGCAAACCTCGTGAAATGTTGACGAAAGGTCCAATAAATATTTTATTCGATGCGAATTCATTGTGTGTTGTCACATTGAAGGGAAAACTAAAATGCACAAACTAAATTTATGCTCCGAATAAAAGTATTTTTAAGGTTATTTCCACAAAGGCTAGAAATGGGCTATGTTTTAGTGGGCTCCGAACACATGAGCACTGCTTCCTTAGCCATGCTGCAGAGTTCAACAATAAGTAGAAAATTCATGTCAAAGCTAAACGCTTAATATTTTGCCTAGCAATGCAAAACCAAAGAATGTCAAAATCTGAAAAAAAAAAATATTTTGTAATTTTTTGTGCCCCTTCAGTTTCAGTATGCATAATGTAGGTGATAAAGAGAATATGGTTTGCAGGTGAAAGGCTTGGATACGTCTGCTAGGTTTTCGTGGAAAGCTTGTTGTTTAATTTTTGTGGTCTTGACCTTCATTCGTTATTATGAACGGCTCCCATCATGAATAGGGTGACCATATTCCTCAAGGTAGAAAACTGGACATCCCAGGGGGGGGGGGGAGGGTCGGGGGGGGGGGGGGGAGGGTCGGGGGGGGGGGGGGGAATGGATGGTACTAGAGATTGAGAGTGGGAGAAAAAATTAATGAAATAACTGCTGTTATTTCCAAACGTCATTATATTGCAAATAAATTTTACTTTCTGGGTAAATATCCCCTGCCTGCGCTCACGCCGCTTCTCGGCGACAGTATGCAGCTACTCATTACAAAAATATTAACCCACTTCGCCACACCGTTCAACCAGCAACCCAAGCTAACCAAAGCCGCCGGGAAGGGAGTCCCATACTATTTAGTTAGCGAAGTTTTGTCGACAACATTAGTTTTTTTTTTCGTGTTAAATGTGACAAGAAGAAATGTAAATATTGCCAAATGCCCAACAAAAGAAAATGTTTAAGAAAAAAACAAAACATAAGCACACTCTGCGGATCGAACCTGGGTCTGCTGCGTATGAAGCAAGCACCTTCCATTAAGCTACGCTACCTTATTTTTTTTTTTCAACATGCATTTGTTTTATACGAGACCCACCAAGTATCGCGTCGTGCGTATAGACATTTCCAGTCGCGGTGCACGAGCTCGTGCGTAGAGCTTAATTCAAATTTGAAAGTACCTACAGTTAATTTTGTAAAATATACTTGTAACGAGTTGGCATAGTGTCAGTTTGCTTCAACTCGCTTGGTGCCAATTTCGAAACTATGCACTCCTGCGAAAACGGGACATGATTTTTTATTGGGACAAGAAGACGGGACGGCACGAGAGGACCTCAAAAACGGGACTGTCCCGGCCAAAACGGGACGTCTGGTCACCCTAATCACTAGCGATCTTTTATGTTCAGAGTAGGGGTCTATGTTAATTAGATATGGCTGTATATACCTCAGCATCTTAATGTCACTGGCGGCCATCTTTTTGGTAGAGTTATATCACCTCTAGCCAAGATACAGCTGCTGAAGCCACTTGGCAGCCACCATCATCCATCCATGGCAGATGGCGTTTTGGCAGTTGTGGTGGCAGTCTGCCATCAAAATAGCGTGGGTGATATTCTGTGATTGATTGAAATTGTTTGACGAAACATGTTTTTAAAACCCGGCGTGAACGGTAGCCCGGTCTTTAAAGACCCGGTGAAAGTTTCACGAAATCGCGCAGCACCGGGGAAAAGCAGCACAGCACGCATCAAAAGTCGCATCGAAAAAAGCATCGAAAGCAGACGCCGGTACGTAGTCTGCTTTCGATGCGAGCTGCGCTGCTTTCCACCGGTGCTGCGCTTTCGTAGAACTTTCGCCGGCTCCTCGAAGATGAGGCTACCGTTCACGCCGGGTTTCAAGAATCTGCTTCGTCGAACAACTTCAATCAAGCACGAAATATCACCCACGGTACAGTGTACTAGATCTACGGCTCTTTTATGGCAGCCTGCCGCCATTGCGCTGTCCGCCATATTACTATGATGGCTAGAGATGATATAACTCTACCAAAAGATGGCCGACCGTGGCCGCATTCCCGTCCATAGGCGGTGCTGGTCAAACGCGATCCAGCAATTGTCATTGAGATCAGTGACTGTATATGACATCAGCATCTTAATGACACGAGGCCCTATTGTGTGTATATGGCATTTGTATTGAACCTTCATTTATTTATTTACCTACTGCTCCATGCTGCTCCCTCCTGTTTAGAACACTGCGTTTTTCTGTGTCGCATTTGTTCGTAAATGTTTATAGTGGCGTGTTCCGCGACGTGCAATGAACACGGTTTATGCACTGTTGCAAAGAGTGTTTGGCCTTTTTATGACCTAAAATATTGTGCTATGTTATCTCACCTTGGCCATCTGTTTCTGTTGTGCCAGTCCATGAATGCTGCATAAGCCGCACTTGTTTGCTTGAACAAATAAATTTCGGGGAATATTTAGGGACGTTGAATCTTGACAGATTCAAACTAGTTATAATTGTTTGGTAATGGCTCGCCCGCAGAAAGTTTGAGGCTATGCCAACTAGTGAGTTTTATATTAGCCGAAAATTCAGACTTTACTTTATCCGGTGTGTGCTTCGCATTCGTATTCTGCTCTTATGACTGGTAATGAAAGCGATGTCTTATTTGTTTCAGCACTTCATGTGCCAGAGTCGGCGTGGAAGCAAATCTATCGTTCAGCATGTTCTCTGTGGAAAGTGTTTGTAAACTTGGTTCCGCTAACAATCTATTACAAATTGAACAATAGGCCTAACTCCCTCATGTTAATTTATTTTTGCGGGTAATTGTTCCTTATAAAACATACAGAGCATCAGAAGTAAATAATGTATATATGAATGCTGTCCGAAAATAGTTTGAGAACCACTTGATTTTGTTTACCCAAAAATGCTCCGCCAGCCAGAAGTCGATGTGGTGATTGTGTCACTTCACTGTTTTACAATAGAAATACAATAAATTAACATCTAGATGGTGGTTTTAAAAAGCTCAAAAGACTAAGAAGAGAAGGAGGGGACAGGACAGAGCGCTTACTTACAACTCTCAAATTTAATAGAGAAATCTAAAGAACGACAAGGTGGAAGTGAAAAAGGAGTAAAGAAAGATAATATTAAAGTCACTGCTGCTACAAAGACCATATTTAGTTTTAGAAATCGAAATAAAAATTATGTTAACTTCAGCTGAAGGCAAAGTACTTGTCACGTAAACAAAAACTCTATAAAATAAAATATAGTTTTTATTTCGATTTCTAAAACTAAATATGTTCTTTGTAGCAGCAGTGACTTTAATTTTATCTTTCTTTACTTGTTTTTCACTTCCACCTTGTCGTTCTTTAGATTTCTCTATTAAATTTGACAGTTGTAAGTAAGCGCTCTGTCCTGTCCCCTCCTTCTCTTCTTAGTCATTTGCGCTTTTTAAAACCACCATCTAGATGTTCAACCAACTAGCCCCCCAATTAATTCTGATGCAATAAATTAAATGTTTATGTTTGGTAAAGTAAGCTGGATTTCTGTTTGTCACATTTTACACGGTTTATATGATAAAAACTAAAATAAAACTGCGTCCACATTAAAGAAAAAAAAAAAGAACCAGCGGGAGCCGAGACGCTTGCATGTCATAGAGAAGCGAGAAGGAAAAAGAGGAAGAAAACGGGGAGGAGAAAAGTTCCGGGGCAGAAAAGACCAAACCGAAACCGAAACTAACTTTACCGGAACCGGAACCAGATTATGCGCAATTCCGCTAGCTGTCACTGGTCTATGTGGGCCGCTGGGGCCTATGGCAGTGTCCTCACTTTACCTCGTGTATATTACTCTGACTTCCTTTCTTTCTTTGCACAATCTCTCGCTCTTTCCTCCTCTCCGCCAGTCTCTTCCTCTTTCATTTCGACTCAAGCGCCTCCTAGGCTGCTCTTTCGCCGTGCGATGCGACAGTTGACTGCTGGCAAACCGTCGCTTGATCGGTATTTTCTGCGCAAATGTGACTCGCAGTTTCCGTCCGTTTGCTAGGGTACGAACTGTCAGTGTCCTTGACGTCCAGGCTATTGGGTATATCTTTTCATTGCATCACGTCTGGAGCAGGCATGCGAGTTTTCACGAGGCTTCGGCTGTGCGTCTGCTCGGACCATTCGGTTCGGGTTTATATTCAAGCTTCCCCTTTAAAAACATTCCAGCGCTAAAATTAAACTGTGAGACGGATCGTCCTAATCTTATTTCCTCTTGAGCAGGCAGGGCAACCGACGCAATAGACGCGCGCACGCTTCTGTTACGGAATGCGGAGCCGTGATATTACGGCTGTACATCGTAGTTGCGGTGTCGCCGACTCGCTTCGCCGACGCGACTCGCAAATATCACCACTGCTTGTGCCTTCTTGTTTCAGATTTTACACGCCGAAGTGACGACGAGATGAAAAACGCGAATGAACGTTTTGTAAACACGCGCAAGTGATGTAGTAACGCCACGTCTTTGCTTCGACGGGCGGCCGGCAACGTAGTATGTATACTTATACACTCTGCCGGAAAATGCGAAGCCGAAACACGGTAGGTCAGAAATGGCGGACGGTAGTGGTGAACCGATACCTGAGGGACGCTCGGTCAATCAGTGGTAGTAGCAAGAGGAGCTTTAAAGGGAAGGAGGGCACTTTGTTCCAGATGTTAAGAGTGTCGGAGGATCAATCTATGGGGTCCCTACCGAAAAATCCGGTATAACTTTTCGCTATCCGGATTATGGATCCGGAAAACTATTTGGATTCTATCTGGAATTTAGGTTTTTAGTAATTATTCCTTTGTCTGCAGTCTGGATTTCGGGTTTCTAGAAACAAATTTCCGGTTCTATAATCCGGATAGCGAAACGTTATACCGGATGTTTTCGGTAGGGGTTGCTTTCAGTATAAAGGGGATTTAAGTACCTTAGCTCTTTAGGTAAGATTCTGAGAAAACATTGCCCAAGTCAAAATGCCACAGGCACGCACGCAAACACAAAGTGGCATTTTTGTTTTGCGCGGGTGTTATTTGTTTTTTGACATAATCCCTAACATCGGGGGTTCCCGTGTTCCCCCCGCGCGCTAATATGGCGCCTTCACCACGTGACTAGGTGGTTGCGTCAACTCTTGCCAGTCTAGCGCCCCACCGAATAATATGCACGGTGGCGCGCGCCAGTTTAGTTTGGTTCTGACTGTACTTTAGAGATGGCTGGATCGCCGCTCGCTGGGGAACTTTGACTTTAAATAACTGACCGGTGCACTGTGTACTTATCTGAGGCGGGTGGCAAGAAGGGGAAATTCAAAGACTTAGCTGACAGTTTGGAGGCTTTGAATTATTGGATGGATCGAAGAAGAAAACAAAGTTGGATAATATTGTGAGAAGCGATTGTGGGATTGCAGCGTGGAGAATAAACACACGCAGTAAAAGGAAATCCTGAGCGAAAAAGAGAGAGTGAGAAAGAGATAGAGAAAGAGAGAAACAGCGCGCGAAATAGAAACAGATTTCAGTTTGTTTGTCTTACTTCCAATGGGACGCCCTGGCTCTGCCAGCGCGTCCCATTGACCAAACTCGCTTAATACGCGGCTCTGGAAAAGCAGTGCCCCTGGAGGCTCCACTTCTCCGCATTGCGAAGACAAGTGTGGAGAAGCCTGACGTGGGGTCAAGCTAAACATCGACTCCGTAACATTGCCTGCAAGGTAGTAAAAACAAAAAGAAAAAAAAGAAACCTCAGTAAGCCACGCGACGAAATACGTACGTTTACTAAACAACAACAGTGCGGATAGAAGATACGGAGTAAAAAACAAATGTAGTTAAGTGTCGCATAACCGATACACAATGTTGTTCTCGCGTCACAAGTCCGTTGGGCTCCTGCTAAAGCATTAAGTCAAAGATATCGGTGAAGAATGCTTGCGAACTAGTGAACTCTTCAACTTTGATTTGTTTGCGTCATGAAACTGTCAACAAACTTTCTTCCTCAATCAGAACAGATACGGCAACTAGAGTTAATTTTAGTAGACATCAATTTAAAAGCTTCTTTTTCAACTAAGCTCTCGAGAACAAAAAGGTAACAAGAATTTATTTAACATTTGAAATCTTGATAAAAAAATAATTTTGTTTCATTTTGGAATTTAGATAAACAACAAGAATGTCTTGAAAATGTACACATGCCAGTGTAATGAGTGTCGTAGGGCATATCTTTGGAAATGTGCCGACGGTTTTTTATCTTGAACGTTATTAAGCTTGTTTTTAAATTCTTGTTCTTAAATTTTGTTAAATCACAGAGCTAAAGCGGGTAATTTAACAGATATATCAAAGGCTTTTTTTGTAGATTTGTGCAGTATATAGTCATATTTCCGAAAATTTACGTACAAGCCTTGCCAGCATCTTGAACAGAGCAAAAAAAGCCATTGTTGCTTTCTTCATTCGTCATGGGAAAAACTGAAGAAATTCTTCGATGACAATTACTTGAAATTGCAACATCAAGAGAACACATCGAGGCACAATTAGATCAAACAAAAAGGTATTGGCAGTTTTCCAAAATGTCTCCCCTTTACATCAAAGACCTTTCTTCAGTCTGTTCGATCGGGATGAGCATCGTACCGGTATGCGGTCGTGTATCACTACCGCGCGACGAACGTTAAAGACCCCTGGCTAGCGTTCGTACACCAGTGGCTAAATGTACAATCCACAGCGGAGACAGCAGACGGCCACTGGTGCTGATTTTTTTAGCGCTGTCTAAAAAATCACAGAATTAATATTCAAAACTAAAAATGCGTTACAAAATGCTTAAATGAGTTCATGAGCTAGGTGGTGTGGCTTGATGCACTTTAATACCCTACACTGTCCCGAAGTAAATGTGTGAAAGCCCCGTGGTCATGTTCGCCCTAAAACGTGTCGCACAGCGTACGTTTTGCGATTTTAATATACAGCTGGAATTATCTGTGCGTCGTAATACCGGCCCGAGTTTCTTTTAATGGCTAAAATATTTAGCCATTAAAGGAAATACAAAAGATAACATGTGAGGTCTTATTTTTATGGTACATCACGCAGTAGAGGTGCAGTGCTACGAACATGCGTACTCTTCAGGTTGGTTGTGCGCGAGCGGAAATGAGCTAACCTACCCTATTCAAAAAAATAAAAACAAACAGTATAAGACATGTCCAATAAGAACACTAGGGACTCTCATCTGGATATTTGGCGAAAAATTCGGCGAGGAATTCGACCGTCGTGATTGGACGGCGCCAAGGTCAAGCGAGACGCCTGTCAATCACAGCCGCCGAATTCCTGGACGTCTTTTCTGCCAAGTGTCCAGTATAAAACCCCCAGACCACATGTTAATTTTATAACGTACATGTAGGTTCTCATATGATATTATGCATTTTCATTGGTTTAATGGGCTTGTCTCCAAATAGCTTTTCTTCCTAGTAATTACCAAGCGCTAAGTTCGAATCGCGCGTAAGCTTAACGTCACAAACGTTTAAAAAAAAGAACGTGAGGCTCTGCTTTCGGTGTTGGACCACCAACTATTTTATTACACGTATAAAAGTGATGCAAGAAATACGGAGAAGTATGAGAATACAGATATCTCCAAAGCATAAAAAATAACTCATACTTTTTTTTTATATAAACTTACCTGCACTTTCTTCTGTAGAATATTTCTCTGCCTCAAGAGGTGTAACCAGGGTAAACTTCTTCGAGAAACACTCTGGGTTTCTGCCTGGGTGTACGTGAGCATACTGATTCCACAAGTAGGCAACCGGCGCCCGACGACGCACGTGTCCGCAAATCACCGACTTCTCTTCCAAATCCCACGTTCTTCTCGCCGCAACGTCTGACTTGAAGGCGTGTGTTTACGGTTGCAAAACAATTGAGAACCAAAAATATCAGACAGTAAACAGAAAAATAGAACAAATGCAAACTGAACCAAAAGCACGAGGAGCCAGTGCCCAGCCGTGAAACGCGAAAACGTTGAAGCGAACGCGCAGCTCGTGCACGAAAGTGCATTAAACGTGCGAACCGCCCACCCGCAATTGCCTCCTTCCCCGCCTATTTTGTGCGCTCCCCTTCATTTTTTCCAAAACGGGGAAGAGAGAAAGCAGCTTTAGGGAAACCGGACCAGTAAGAGGCACTCCCTCTTTCCCTTTCGGCCTCTATCTAACCAATCAGAGCGGGGTCGTTCAGTAGCTTGTGGCGCCATCCAGGAACGGCTCACCGCAATGTGGCATGAGGCGGAAAAGTTTGAAAAATCCTAAGTCACTGCTGGTCGCTGTTGTGCTCTGTTTCAGCGTAACTTGTCAATGAGCCAACACTATGGCCCGCTTGAGCCAAGCGTGGTGAGAGAGGAAAGCACGTGACAACGTATTGGATGAGGAGTACACCTATATCTAACAGTGTCAGACGGCTTACTGCGATTCTTTCGTTGGTTGACTGATTAGCTGTCACGTAACCGCATGCAGTAAGATGTTGCGGTCATGCTAGAAGGTGGCAACTTAAGGCCCACAACAAAATTCAATCACCAACGTAGAAATTTCTTCCAGCAACTTAACATCGCAGCACCACCGACTAGGCCTTCCTATTCGCACGCGGAAACAAAATTGCTACAATTTTCTTTCATCATCATTGAAGTTTCTTGTATTAATTTATACACAGTTACGCGCTATAAACCTGTTTTTACATCTTTAAATGGCGTTCAGAATACTACATCATTTCTTTAAACGATTTATTCTTAGAAAACGATCCGTTACAAACCAGAACCGAGTGTTTTGTTTTCCTAATCCCTACCACAGGAGTGTCACGTGCAAATATGACCTCCCTGGTTGGCTGCTGCCGCTTTAAACTTTTCCAAGTTTTCCGAGTTGCTCCTCCGTTTCGTGTCAGACTCTATCCCAGAAATTTATGTTGCCGCGCGAGGATCTAGGGAACACTAGGGAACAACTCGCCAGCAACACCGAAATTGCTGGAAAATATACCCGCGTGAAGCGGACCTAAGGCTTAAAAAAGTATATATAACAGCTCAAAAATTTCTTAACGATTTGTTTACTTGTGGATATCATAAATCAGTTTCAACTTATTTGCAAGAGACGCATTGTCTGCAAGAATGAGCACTCACGTTAAAGGAGTAGCCACTGTAATTTTGCGCTGAAAACTTTCTTAAACGCAGAAGTTCGCCCTTGTCACCTAATTGTATTAACTCTATTTTATTTCAATTTGTTGTTTTAGTTTAGTAAATCAAATTTGCAATTTGGTTTTTAGATTAATTTTGAAATATATGATCAAATTTGTTTTCTTACTTCTTTGTTTGGTGAGTAGGAGCAGATATCGTTTGCGCCATTTACAGTTAAATTTGAAAGTTCAGCCTCATTCTTTGGTTCACTGGGAACACAATGAAGGAGCCTGTAAACAAATATCTAAAAAAAAACTTCTGTCGGACAGTATCTTTTTACAACGTGTTCATTCCGACTGCCTCGATAATCTGGTTGAGAGTCTCAAACTGGAAATCATAATTTATTTATTTTCTCTTTTTTGTTTCTCGTTGCGGTGCTTACGGAAAGTAAGTGCCCTTTTCATGACAACGTGGGGTGGTAGTATTGGTGACTTTCGCAATTTACAGCGAACTTTTGAGCCCCGGGAAGAAGACCAGGGGCCTTAATCTACGGGGCGAAACAAAGTGACCGGAATTAACATCTCCGCGTGCTGAGATTGATAAGCGGCACGGCGCGGGCGAAATCGCAGCAGGCGACGATCTCCCGGCTCTTCGTCCCGTTTTCTCCCGCCGTGTAGATTAGGGCCCCAGGCGACGGGCTTGCCGAGGATTAACACCTAAATGAACGCAGCTAATCACGATCGGATAAAGTTTGCTGAACGGGCAAGTTAATAAGAATATCGACCGTCCTTTTTTTTTTTTAGCGCTTCTCGTTCTCCTGTTCTGTACTAAAATAGTGACCTCACTCTCCGTCCCTATATTTTGACTGGATTTTGTAGGTAACGTACCGGAGGCCTAAGCCGCTCACAGATTGGACAAGAGAGCTCCGTAAGCGTTCGCCGGGGCACCCAAGTTCAGTCAGTGAGAGATCACGAGTCCCAGCTCGAAACGCTTCCTAACTCCGCAGTTGTGTCTATAATCTCTGCCACGCGCTAGCCTACAACGAAATGACGTCAACACCACTGCGGCCTCTCTATGCATATATACACACCAGCAAGCGGCCCTGACGTGACGCCGCTGCGGGGGCGCTGTTGTCGGCACAGCGCACGCGGGGTGCCACCACCTGGTCTCGAAAAACGCCGACTTGTTTCTGGACAGCGTTTTCGGTCTGTGCGTCTCGTAAGTCGGACCGTTACCAACGCTACGACGCGAGAGAGCCAATCAAGCTGCGCCAAAAAGTGCATCGTCATCGTTGTTTATGTACGCGTCTGTTTTCAGCGGATAAACCAATCACACACAGGAAATGCGGCGTGATCCTGCGTTTTTTTTTTTGTCTTGTGCGCGATGGTTCGGCCGGGGTTAGCAAACGCTCAAAGTCATCGAGAGCCTTGACGTTGCACTTTTGGCGTTGCTAGATTGACTACACCGCATTGTGGCTTTGGCTGCGGTCGTATTTCATAAGTGAAACGGAGGTGTGAGGTATTTGGCTTGACGCTCGAAAAACGTGGCGTCACACATGTTACGAATACCGCGTACAAATAATGCGCAATAGCAAAACCCTCTTTGTCTCCGCGCACGCGCGGGCTCGAAATCTCTGGTAGCAAGAGCGGCTGCGTTGCAGCCACAATGGAAGAAGAGAGGGGGTTTCTGGACGGCGTTGCCTGCCCACGGAGCAGGTGTGTCGAAGGCTTCGTTCTCGATATCTGACAAACGCCGCGAGACGGCGCACCACGTTTTCGAGGCCGGGAGATACGCGAACCCTGAGTAGAATTTCGTGCCTGTTTCTGGCCTTGTTTCGACACCTCGTTCTTTCTTCCACCGTGGTTTCAGCACTCCAACAATCTATTGTTCTTTAGTTTCAACACGGGAATTAAGAGTTCCCACACTGTATACTGCGCATGCATGCCTAGAGTTGATACTACTGGGGTTTGTGATGGAAGTTTGACCTTGATTTGGATAGAAGTTTAACCTTTTCCTTTCTCATGTTTAGTGTAAACATGGCCGCTCGGCTAGGAGTGTGCACCAACGAGGAACAAATGGCAATGACCCGATTTCTGTGGTCGCAAGGTGGGCCGGAGATTGAAATCTATCGAAGCCTTACTGCACAATGTGGGGACAGGGCTCTTAGAAGTGGCCAGACAAGCGTAATGAACGAAGAAGGAGATGGACGCCCGTCAGTGCGGGAAGTATGTTGCGTAGGTGGTTGGGCGACCAACCGAAAACCTTTATCTTGGAGGGAATACGCCAACTTGTGGACCGCTGGACTAAGTGGTACGAATATGAAGGAGACGATGTAGAAAAATGACGTACGTTTCTATAAGTGAAACGAAAAATTGGCATCCAGCTTAACCTTCAAAGTGCTATTATGCATGAAATTGATTATAGTGAATTGGTGAGGGAATTGCTGTCTCACGTCACGTATATGTTCCCCCTGAATTTAGCGGGGAAACTAAATTGTTTTAGGTCACGTGACGTCAATTTTCTGCAAAATTTAGAAGGGGAACTGAATTGGTGTTTGGGCCACAAGACGTGAATTTTTCCGCTAAATTTAGCGGGAAACTGAGTTGACATACAGGTCACGTGCCGCCTTTTACCAAATGTGTATAGTTCCGGGATGTCGAGTGGCGTCACGTGAGGCCACTTTCGCTGCTAAATTTAGCGGAAAATGCAGGGGCGGACGGACGATGGACGAACAGAATCTTGGGACTTGGTAGCGTTAAAAACAATTCATGCCTTAAAAGATAAAGTCCGGAAAATATTTTGGCTTACCCTCGTATATCGACCTTTCAAAGGTAAAAGCTCTTTTCTTTTCATCTTACAGAATGTGAACAATACTAAAACACCGTAAAGCATTTTTCGGCCCAACGGTTCCGTTTGATATTTCCTTAGCCATCCTCTAACATTTGGGTGCACGCTCTGTATGCTTCGGAGCAAAATCATTCCGTTTTGAAAAGCGCGCACTGACTGAAAGACGACGTCTTTTCTTTACCCTAAATGAAATCCGTTTTAATAAGAGTAGTTAATTTATTCGTAATCCAAATCTGCCACGCGAAATTGCTTCATTCGATTCTTAGTCGTTCTTCATATAAGGGGCGTCATTTTTTATGATCTCTGGTGAAGCTTTTATCTGAAATTAGCCGGACTTTAAAACGCAGGGCTTCTCGAACGCCCCTTTGCGATCTTTTGACAGGCCAAAATCCCACCGTTTCTAATTATCGCCATCGTGGTAATTACGAGGAATGAAGTAGTTTCTGATAATTAAAAATTAAAAGAAGCAATTATACTATGTCGTAATCAATTTAGGTAAAAACCAGAATTTGAAATAATTCTGACACCCGATTTTTTTTTAATTAGTGCAAAGACTCGGCGTCAACAATGAGACGTTTTCTTTAATCTATCGGAATCTGAGAATTTCACCTGACTTCCACGAAAACTCGTAAAACGAAAGCTTGTTTTTTTAAACTTTTTTAGATTTAATATACATGTAGTAAAAAAGTTTAATAATTATTAGGTGCTTGTTCAATTAGACAAAGAAGGCAACCAGACATTTCACCGACATATGGAGACAGCATTTGGGCGATCCTTGCATGCTTTGGGCGGACGTTGTCCTGCCAAACATGAAACACTCGTGTGAGAATGGTTGAGTTGCTAACAACAAGGCGCATTCGCGTGGTTTCGAGCAATGTTTGTGTTTTGGTTTACCTATTGGGACTTCAAATCTTAATCGCAAATTCATTTTCTGGACAAGAAAAATACTAAAGCCTGCTTTGTTCTCGTCTGGCAAAATCTTGTAAGGATATAAAATACGTCCAAGATTTCAATATGTAGGGTAAGAAGTTCGCTAAATGTGGTGGGCAATATAGCGACCGCCAAATTTAGTTGATTTCGCGTGACCGGTGTCGTTCACTTTTTTATGCTACCCTTTCGAAAGAGTCAGGCATATTATATTCTACGTTAGAAAATGCAATTTCGACTAATGGTGAACTTTGTTAATACTGTGGGCAGAACTAAGGAAGGCTTTAGATGATAGGCTTCCGGCAATTTTCTAATTGCAAGTTTTGTAATACATGTGTATGATGCAGTGTATAGGGGGGAGATCATTGATGCACAAACTATTGGACATGAAGTTTTTCATTGCTATATAACTACTTCATAAAATGTCTACTCCAGTATTAAGATAGCTCTCACTGTAAAACATTTTGAGTAAAGTACAAATAAGCTAAAATAAATTTTCATTTGTTTGCAAGTTGCTTTCAAATTTGTAATTGTGAGAAGGTATTTTCAAGACGACAAAAATCACGAGAAAGCAAGACAAGTTTACTTCATTTCCCGTCGCTGAATAAAGCACAGTGCTATAAATGCTTCGATATTGAAAGGAATATGCAATGCCAAAGAAAATCTAGATCATGGCGAGGCCGTCAAAGAAACTGCCCCGCCGGCAGAAAGGGCTTTCCTATTGTAGTTGTGGCGCTTGTTTCAGTTTAATTTATTTACAAGCCTCCCCCGTAAATTATACTAAATGTACGACGTAGAGATATATCTTTACAAAAAGGTCAAAAATAACTTTAAATGAATGCACATGAGGACACAAACACGCGCGACCATCTTTCCCAAGGTCATCATCCTATTATGTTATTTTTGTTTTTGTTGAAATATTGATCACGCATGCTGCCCAAAACTTGGTTTCTCTTTTTGTTGCAGTTTCTCTCGTTATAAAACTATATTTCACTATTACCCTTAATTTTGTTTTGTTCACGGCTTATCTAGTTTATTATGGAAGGTTATATGCAACAGTGTGAAAAGCGGCTGGCATTCCGCTGGCAGAATGATCAAACAAACGAGAAAGAACAGTGCATGAACCGTCTCCGGGTGTGTTTCTTTTTTGTTCGTTTGACAGAAAAATGATAAACGTAACACAAAGTTGTTGCACATATAACAAGTATTAAGAGTGGTGTTTGTCTCAGTAATTGAAAGAATTGAGTTGAGAAGCAAAAGCTGTGATTCAGGGCCCGGTGTTTCACTGTCAGACGTTTGCTATTTATTTTGTTGCCGCCAAACGCTTATGTTTGTAATTTTTTTACACTAAGGAGTGTTAGTTGATAATTTAGATAAATCTGATAATAACTACACCCGATACTCCGCTGACACCTTTGCGCATGCGTCGTATTGTTAACGGGTTTTGTTATCGAAGGTGTCGGAACGATCTCCGAAAATTCCCAATTGAGACGCGGAACCATCTCCGCACACCCGTTAAACCATTCTGCTCATAAATACCCTCAAAGCCAGAAAAACGTATTCAAATTAATAAGTAGGAGACCAATATATGCAGTTAAGATAGGGTAAAAAAAAATACTCTCCTGGTCTATCTCAGGTACTGAAATACTAGAAAAACTACTTTAAGTGCCCTATCGTCTGCAAAGTCTCGGAAATAAGTACAAACCTGGAGTGGCAATTGTTCACTCCTTGAGGCGGAGACTACAAATGCACGTGAGGTACGCATGATGCAATAAAAGAAAAGAAGATACCAGATTAAAAAGAAGAAAACAAAAAAGTTCAAATGGGTTGGTTGAAATCTTTCCTTTCTATTTTCAAATTCATTTTTATTTCTTGCATTTTTTATCTTCATTTCCAGTAACAATGTTGGTGCCGATATTGCCTACATATATCTCTATAGCTTAATCTACTCATTTTGTCTCGTATATTACAAAACAAACGTGCAAAGACGAGAGTGATTTTAGGGTGGTATGTGAATGGAATGTTGACCTCTCATTGATTGTTATTGTTCTCAAAAGTTGACATAAAGATACTTAAAAAAAAAATAAGTTGACACTGATTGTGATTGTCCACACAAATCGGCATAAAGCTACGTAAAAAAAGAACTTGAGTTATTTTACCATATTAGGTTACCTAAAATCTCCGAAAGATGTCGGAACGGCGACCGACTCTTCCGTAGAGGATTATTTCTCCTAATCATAAGGTAATAGGATGCGACGTGAAACAGATCCGTAATCAAGAATAACCCTTGAAGAGAAGCCCTAAGCCTGCATTCTCCCCCGGCGCTTCGGTCGTCTGCTCCTCGCTGAGTGAGCTGAGCTGAACATCTGGCTAACTCACAGTAGTGTGTAAAATCGCATCGTTTCGGCCAATCTTAAGCGAAAACGTGATGATTCATGTGTGAAAGTTGGCGCACGTCATTACCGGTACCTCTGTTCACCAGAAACAATTGTACCGTTTTCTGCTGTACAAACGATAAGAGAGGAAACGGAAAACAACCCTGTAGAAAGTCTGAACAGCAAATCCGCTCCGGCTAACAATGGGCGAGGTTAGGATGTCTATACTCTGGATACGCGCATCGTGCTAATTCTTAAATTTTGCAGCAGAGATAAGTTTCTCTAAAGCGTAACAAATTAAACTGGTCTCAATGATTGTGATAAACACGGGGAGCGCAAAATGTGTCGCGCGTACATTATGTAGGCGCCAACCTGCATTTTACGATTATTCTTTCTGTAAATTCAGTCTAAGCTGGAGTCACATTTTGCTGGATTTTTACTTTGTTGTCTGGTACTCTGTAGGAGTACAATCCAAGTGATGGTAGAAATTATTGAAAAAAGTTTATTTTAAATTTTATTTATTGTGATTATAAGGCACTTTTGGAGCGATGCAATTGCTCCACCATGAGTTCAAAAAGACGTGAGCGAGATTAAATATTTTAGTTCAAATACCTTCTTGGATTAATCCATTACCTTGGTCTCACGTCATCTATTCATGTTCACGTTACAAAGTTAATTTTGTTTAGTTTCTCTTACTTTGTTTTTGTTAATATGTGACCTTGGTTTGGTTTGCCTCATTATCCGCACACAACACTTCTATAACACCCTCGGATATTGGCGTTTCTAAGTCAAACGTTTAGTATTCAAGTTGTTTTTGACAAAATTGTTATCTCACTGTCTTTGCATGATTACCAATTTATATATGGCTCACGGGCACAAAACATAAACAAATTAAATTCAGTTACACGAAGGTATTTGGTATGCTTAGATAGGGAATGCACTGTGTGACTGTAATGCGTTGCGCGCTTGAAACACTCATGTAGTTTCTGATGTGATCAGAATAATCAAGACAAGTTTAAATTTGTTAATTATCCCTAACCTCGTAAGCTTTTGTTTCGAGCAACACATCGTCATTCGGAAGGTTAGGCGTTTCTCCGGTGTACTCCATGGGAGGCTACTTTTATGAGTGCAAATGTCTGTAGCAGCCTTCTGTGACCAACATGCCCCTTTGGACACGTTTTGGCCTAGGTACACATGCTTAGAAAGGGAAGGTTTGCCTACAACATGAGTTCAGAGTCAAAATTTTGAATCCGGAAGTACGCATAGATTTATTGTTCGACAGCGTGCGAAAGAAAAAGTGAACTTATTTTGATGTATCGAAAATAAATTAAAGCAGAGAACCTCGACTTTACGGCCCCATGTTTACCCAATAAAAATCTCACATTCCGTGATGCTCGAAATGGTCTATAGATTATTGAGATGGTCTGAAAATGTCGGAATCGATCTACACTTTCAGCAAAAGCTTGAGCAACGACGAAAGCTATGGCCACAGCGAGCCACTCAGAAAGCTCGGGCGCTGCACGTGATAACTAAGCGCCGGGGTGCTTTCCAACTGTGTAGCGGTGTCGCATGCTTTGTTAACTGTTTGAGTTTGGTTCGAGAGGGCCATGGCGTTCGATGTGTGTCAAGTTACGTTGCAATAAAACATGGCCGCTTCTCGAAGTTTTTGGATTTTTTGGATTTTGGAAAAAATGCCACGGAAGATTCTGGCATCACTTGCGGCAAGTGGGATTTTTAGCCGTTTGATTTTAATTAGGAAATATAAAATATATATGGTCTGCTTAAGGAAGCCTTCAGAAAACAATAGACTGTTTTGTTTCATTTCTTGAGGGTGTCAGAAGCCGCTCCTTTTTTATCGTCTGTTACAAATTAACCCACCATCCTAAAAGAGAAAATTCATTTGTCTCTATAAAACGGCCTTCTGTATCTTTAGGAAGGCATATAGTACTCCGGCTGAACAAGGGTGGTAGCATAACGTGCGTTGAAAGGCTTACGAAACTTCGACAAATAAAAACGACAACAAAAATAAATTATAACAAAAAGAGATCACATTATTCAGTCGCAACAATAGGTTATTTTGGAGCAGTGACCTCACTGAGTTATTGACCTGGAATGATATCTTCATCAAACACGTCTGGAGCGTGGATCTGAGAAGCCGGTCTACTATACGCAACTGCAGTACGATTTCGCAAACCGCTCTTGCAGGGCGCACAGAGACATAATTAATAACCCTATTTAAGAGCTGGATTCGGATGTTCTGCCCGTTGCTGCGAAGTTCGTACAATGACTGTCTGGGCAGAAAAGATATGTTGCGGCTTTCAAACTTTGTCTCACTGATGCAACGCAGGGAGTATTGAATAAGAGGGTGTGTGTGCGGGTGGCCGCCGCATTACACGTGTCACGGAGAGGAGGCGTAATTTACAGCTTTTGCGTACCCTAGAAGAAATATTAAATTGTACGAAAATATGCCAAGTTACATTCTTCATAAAAATCATGCCTATAGTAAAAAGACAATTATTCAGAATACAAATCTTAGTTGGCTAGCTCCACCGATGTTGCTCCAGCAACTTGTGTCTGCTGGAACACCTCTCGGTTTAATTTCCACACTCCATTATTAAAAACTGACAAAACTCGGTGCTTAGTATAAATATTTAAATGATTAACGCTTTTTCAATGATAATTTTGTTTTCACAACTAAGTCTAGAAACACTTTCAAGTGAATCCAGCCTACACCCAACTCGAATGCGACAACCTTACCTATCCATTCATTACGCGCTGTCGTATTTCTGACCTTTGCGACAGCAAACAAATGTTAGCTGGCACAATGTTGTCACGTCATAGTTAGAGGGTTTGTTTTCCGTAGTTTTTGTTCTTTACCAACACGTATATTACTCGAGATTTTTTCATTGTTCCACTTCAAAACACATGCAAAAATATGATTTCAAATTTGTCTGCGCGCGTGGGTTTAATTTGTTTTTACAAAAATCCTTAATGAAGACAGCAAAAAATATTTTTATGCAAACACAAAGTAGAGAGAAAACAAAACAACTCGCGCGTTCGAGCTGAAGTTTCTCGCTGAATTATTTGTTTCAAGTGAAGGCTTCAGTTTGTTTCTCGAATTCTCTCCTGAATCGTCCTGAATGTTTCCAGCCATCCGTAACATTACGCTCTAGATGTCGCGCGGCGCGCCGCTAATGAAAAAACTCAGCGGTTCGTATAATCCCAACTTCGTGCTCAATGTGCTCAAGCTTACGAGTTCCGAGTTCCACGTGCAGCGTGCGGCTATTCAAAAATTAGCAACGAAAAGTAAGTTCCCACTGTTTTCCATTTATCCATTTTAATTTTATGGGCAAGGCATGTCATCGTATACACAAATCAGTCTTAATACGTGCTCATATATAACCCTATTTTGTATATTTTTTTTTTTATTTTCACGAGTAAAAAAATATTAGGGTTTTTGCTTAGTACGAACGGAAATTAATCAACAAGATTAGGGCAAAAACAAACCTGACAAACGTAATGCGATTTAATTTGTCAAGTTGTCGGCTTACCTGACAACTTCAATGCGATATTTCGCTTTTCTATATTCTTCTTTGCCCTTCATATTCAAGACTGATAGCGACTCTTGTGGTCGCTGGTAACGTAAAAAAAATATTTTCACGTTTCTTATTTTCTGGTTGGTTTTCGGGTCTAATGGCGCAATATCCATTGGCTGCCGGGCAACAACAAGCTGCTGGGGCCCTACGTTTCTTAAGCGTTCGGTGACTTTAAAACGTCCTACCTTGTCGTCATACCTCTGCAAAAACGGGTATTAACCACCGGGAAAGCAATATCCGACACTTCTAACTTTTGTCAATATCATTCTCTTTATAACGCATGTCCGTTCGAGGTCAGTTGGGAACTCTTGCACATAAAAAAAACAACAACAAGGACTTCCCAACCATTCGCGCTTAAAATATTTCCGCGCAGTGTTTGTTGTCGGTCGCCCTGGTATAAATGGAACCTTAACCGAAGCAGTTGACAGTAAGGGGAAAAAGTTAACTGTTTTTATATCATGCAAGAGCGCAACCAAATGATACGTGCTTGTGGGCATTCTACAGATAACCACTCATGCACGCTCGTGCACAAATGTTGAGTTTCATTTATTTTTCACGTACTTACAGATCGACAACACACTTCGGATTAACATAAATTGATTGAAATAAACCTGGGTTTTTATGAAATTTACGAAACTCACCTAACAGGACAACAATACGCGTCAAGCGAAAGCGCACAAAACACAAATTGGCGGATTAGTCTTCATAATTACCGCGGAAAGAAATATTTACAATACAAACGCCAAAATTCAACAGGCCTAGAAACGGCAAACTTAGGCCGGTCTAGATGCCTCATTGGCAGTGATACCCGTATAGCAAACATGAATAACTGAAACTACACCTGCACCATTTGGGAGTGGGAAGGGGGGAGGGGAGTGGGGTGGACTGCATAATCTTGGACAAATGTAAACATCCGTTCAGGCAACCTTAGTCACTTCCCCAAACGCAGAGCAGCAAGCCCTTTCTGCTTGGGATAGCTCACAGAGTAACTCTGTCTGTAATGAGAAAAAAAGGAGGCTTCGAGAACGGAAGTTCCATCAGACCGTCTGCTAATTCGCGAGCCATGGTTTCTCATGAACCAAAAACCAAGCATCCAGCATCCCAGCGCGGCACACTGTCGTAGAAGTAGTAGTACTAGTAGTAATGATAGCGATAGCGACCAGACGAATGGAGCTTAGCTCTGGACTGCAGAATTTCTGTCCACGACTGTTAGAGGTTTATTGCTACGGTATAAAAGAAACGGTCAATAAGAATAACGCAAGGCAGTAAATCAAACGTAAATAAAACGACCGTAACTCTTGCTTAGCTTCGTCTTTCGGCGTGCATCTTGTTCACAGTCGGCGAGCTTCGGTTCCCAACCGGAAATTAGTACCCGGGTTGGGGGTCTTGTTTGTTTTCGGAAGTACATCACATGAAAAGTGAATCGTTTTTATGATCACTTTTTGTGGGATAAGGGTTCTATGACCATCCGTATAAGCCTCACTGGAGTGAAACTTTACTGTTGCTTTGCTATTCCGAGAAGCTAATAGCGATCATAGAAGGAAACTTACTTCAAGTGAAGCGTGATATATTCAAAATATCTCGGTCCTCCACGAGCGAAGTACATAATTAAAACGGATCTAAAATGAAACTACCATTTCTGAAATACGCCATCTTTGTCATATGGTCTGAAAACAAAAAGTGTGAAAAACCGATAACTAAAACTGCGACGTCCCGTAGTCATCCCCAAAAACGTTACTGGACATTGCATCTTTAGGATCCATTAGAACAAAAACTACAACTTGAAATGCCGTCATTTCATTTGTCAATATTGAAAAACTAAATATATCAAATAGACCTTGTGCTAAGTGACTGGATTGAACAGTTAAGAGCCTGCTGGGTGTTTTGATAGAGCGCAGTACGTACCACTGGTTTCAGTAGCATTTTTTAAAACAAAAATCCAAAACAAACGAAACTTTGCACGTGTGTTTTTTTTTTCAACTTATCTCGTCGTCTACTTCTAGCCTATCCTATAGAGACCAACATAATGATTCTAGACAAGAGTGAACATGTGCCTTTCTTGTTTCAAGCAACGACACCGGCGAGGATAGTCTAGTTTGACTCCCCACGGTCGCACACATTCGGCTTCGCGCAACAGCACCAAGTGTACGCAGCATCATCGCGTCACTATCCTGTGTTCGGCGGGTGCAGCACGTATACGTTCCGCACGCCACAGCGTAAGTGCCGCAGTATCTGCTGCGACATCGAAACTGGAGCTTCGTCGCCTACATAAGCGCAAGCCCCAAAGCAGCACATCGCAGGCCAGTAGAAAGCTCCTAGAGAATAGCTGAGCTGTGCCTTTTTTGATTTAGGTAAGCTTGGGTTGAACTCTCCACGTTCCTCGTGGGTGTATGTGTTTGCATTTCGTCGGTCTGTCCCCTGTGTAATCGGGTATAGCAAAAACTGTTATGAAGACAATGTCGCCTGAGAGCATTAACCCTCGGTTATGTAACACAAGAAAGCATGTATGGTGCCCGTCAGTTCAATGCGTTTGACGATCGTCGGCCCGCAACAGGGGATATGACAGCTTCAGCGGCTCCCACAAAAATACTCGACTGGACAAGTTATTTTCTCAAAATAACGACATAGGCACCGACGGACATACTTCGTAGACTGCAGTGCACAAAACAATCCGGGCAAACTCGGGGAACTGGAGGCTATGCCATCTTGTTGAAGTTGGATCGGCATGAAAAAACGGTGGAAGCAATTATATATTCATGAATTTCTTGACAGCAAAGTATGGTGAACTTAATAAACTCAAAAATTAGAGCGCTACAGTTAAAAAGGTTAACAAAGTGGCCGGGTGAACAGGAAGCTAGGGTAGCTCAGCAGGATCACCAAATTCGAGACATATAAACGGCGGGGGACAACGCACAGCAGTACTCCCGGCCCAAGTTCATAAAGTTGCACAATACGCTAATGAAAATGTATTAGAAGTCGTACAAAATTTATTCAACAAGCAAGAGCTGCCAGACCTTACCCAAGAAGACATTAGGGCTGTTCACCGACTAAGGGCAAGGGAAGGGAAAAAAGCTCTAGTTGTTTTGAGCGTTGAATAAAGAAGAACGATGGACCTCTGGATGACGAAAGGCGTTAACTTGCGGAGCGAATATTTTTACATTAACGAGAACCTCACGAAATCATCCAAACCTAAACTGTAAACTACGAAGAATTGTGCGAAAAACAAAAGTGTACAAGTTTGTGTGGGTAAAAAATGATAAGATTTTTGTTCGGCAAATAGAAGGCACCAGTGAAGTTTACATTGAATATTAAAGAGATTTAACTAAGATAACATAGGAATGAAGAGAGCTTTCGACTCTGTCCAAGATTGGGAAACGTATACCACGCACCTACTAACAGAAAACCATAATGATGAAATGAAACGCCGTTCGATGCATGTGAACTTTAGAAGTGTACGTAAACTGGTTCTATTGTCTTGAAAATTATCCTCAATGAATGTACTGATATTGAGCGAAATTTGCGTCGAACAAAACATGTGCAC
Organism: Ixodes persulcatus; assembly: GCA_013358835.2. Lineage (NCBI taxonomy): Eukaryota > Metazoa > Arthropoda > Arachnida > Ixodida > Ixodidae > Ixodes > Ixodes persulcatus. The sequence continues at coordinate 24,441 of JABSTQ010003893.1, forward strand.
GGAACTTACCTTAGTTAGATTTCATTCGTACTTTATGTGCCAAGAAGGTGGGAAGTTTTGATGATATTTGCCAGTGATTTTTTTTTTTTTTTGACTGAAAGTAATAATGCTTTTTCTGATAACAAAGAAGTACGCGCAATTTCTGTTCACAAAGCATAGATCTCTTACATTTTTTGCGTGGTCTGTCGACCGCCTAATTGAAATATAATCATATTCTCTGATGTACTATTAGAGTTACTATGCCAATTTGATAACAACAAGGGCCTTATACTCATGGGATATTTGATTATAGATATTTTAACTTAACCACACTATGTAGTTTCTAAATATTGGGATACCCTCTCCTCATTCGGCCTCGAGAATGTAATGCGGCTACACGCGAGAAAAATATCACGGGAGCACGATAACTAAGTAATGGATAGATCACACTGTAACTAGAATTCGTAATGTGACTTTAGTTCCGGCTGAGAATAAAAAATCAGGCTGCAGACCTTTACTTCGTAGCAATTTTCTTATTGGGCGAAAGCCCAACAAATGATACGTCTAACCAGAATATATAATACATTTAAATCAATCTTAGATAACAAAACGATAGACCATCTCAGCAGCAAATGTGACTGGAATTTCTTAATGTTATGCTATTATGTTGCCGCTTATAGTTTACTCGTAGATATTTTTAAATGATATCTACTAATATCTTCTAAGAATGTTAAAGTGAAGGAAGTAAATGAATGAGTGTTTTGGTTAATGAGAAGATCTGACACATATGCCATTTGAAGCATAGGTTATGGTATCGATGGAAACAAACTCCTGGAGGTGCTGTCTTTAAAAGGGATTTTTGTGCACTGCAAAATAAGCTAACAACTAAAATTGAACTAGCAAATAGAAATCGTGACCTAACAAAAGTCGCTTCTACTGGAAACCCAACAAAACCCTGCGATCTCGTGAATGCGTTGTATGGCAGAAGACTTAAAAATAGCATTGACAATCAACCAGAAGAAACTTTTCTGGCCTAAATAACTATTCGAAACTACCGGAATGCTTCAACAACACTTTCATTAGTACTGTACAAGCCCTAAAGAAGAGGGTAGAACAACACAAAAAAGATGCACCGGTGGACCATATTGATTGTCTCCATTCCGCGCATTTATCAGATATAAATGAGAACAACGTTATCAATATAATTAATTCAATGATAATTGCAGAACTACCCAGAACAGTTGAAATCCTTGTTCGGAATATGTGTTATAATTTTCAAACGTTAAAGTTAGCCCTACTCGCGATGGTCTAACGACGAAAAAAATCCGCAGGGTCTGAACATATTGATATTGAGACCGTATTATAAAAGTAGTTGTAATAAAGAATTTGAAAATTATAGACCGATTTTAATATTGCCAGCGATTTATTATATTCTAGAAAATGGTTTCGGTTTCGTATAAACTATTTTTGTGAAGCTTCTTTTTTTTAAAAATAAACAACGCTCAATATGGCGTTTTAAAATAATAAAGTAACACTTGTCTCAATATTAGATTTCTCCAAGGCTCTCGACACCATGGATCATAAGCTTCTGTAAAAAAAAAAAAAAACGTAATAAGCAGAACTTCGGAGGTCCGTTTGTAAGTTTTTTAACTGAGTACTTTACAGACCGGATTCAGGTAATAAAACTTGAAACAGCAGAGGCAAAAAAAAAAAAACCCTAGACGACTTAGGATTATTAGCGTTGCACTCTAGAATGTTCAATATGAACATGATAGAGGTTTATTATTACCGCATGACAGCTATACAGTTAATACAGCTGTTTCCACATTTTAGGTGGATATAGATTATTTTTGTTTAATTGGTTCCCTAATAATCTCATTCAGTGAACATCAATAAAACTAATGTGCTTTCTGATTCACATAAACGTATAACACCAACACCAAACATATATCTTCGCCTCTACGAACATCAACATATCTGAAGCTGTAGACCATTGTTATATAAACTGAGAGTTAACTGTTTAGGTGCAACCTTGGTATTAGGTGCAACTTTGAAAAAGGATGCCACAGGTAGCTCAGAAAAAAAAACAAATGTAGGTCAGAGTCTGGAGAATTCAACGAGACGTTAAAAAGCATCAAGAGACGGGGATGGGTACGTCATCGGAGATTTCATGTCTAAGCTTATAGTGGTTGCCACGGAGACTAGATGCCAGTCGTGGCGAATCACACAATCCTTTTTTGACTTACGCCAGCCTTGCGTAAACCTCCAGCAGAGATTACCAATAAGAAACGTTTCCCAAAATGGTAGCTTGACCGTGGGAACCTAATACGACTTCACGTTTTAGATTGCGTCAGAATTCAAAAATTGTCTGAGCACGCTAGAAAGGGTGTTTAGTTTTTGTGTCGAACACATTTATTTTAAAAAAGGGCGTGAAAAGTATAATAATGCGGGTTGTGCAGCTGAGCTATATATATAGTCAAAGGGAACATAATATGGAGAAGTCATGGTCATGATCAGTTCAATATTTAACGAAAAGGTGTTGATTGACTTTTTAGTAAGTAAAACTAATCATATGGTTCCTATTAAAAGCTTGCTGAGCGTCATCTTAAACCTCTAAATTAATCAATGTTGGAAAACTTTGAACCCCATGGTAGTGCACGGTGGTACACTAAAAGTTTAACTCGTGCAACAGACCCAACGCTGTCGATACATAAACGCGGATGAAAAGATAATCATCCGCATCTTCGTACTGCCAGCGTTGCGCTTGTTGCACGAGTAGAAACTTGAGCGCACCTCCGCCGTACAATAACATAATGTAACGTAAAGCTTGGCCACTCCCATAGACACCAGCGGCTCACTCGACCGGCAGTGCACCTAGCGGCTGATGTGAAGTTTGTCTCGGCTTCCTGTTTAGGCGCTTCCATTCACTATATGGCTAGACACAGAGATGGCTGCTACCTAAATGGGTGGATAACTAATATAATTGATTCCGTTCGTATTAGACGGAAGCTTGCGCAACTAGTTTGCCATGACTAACTAAAATTTGAATTTATGTTGGAATCGATTGTCGAAATGCACGCGTAAATGCTAAATTATAAAGTATACCATGCACACTATGCAATATAAAATTAAAACCGCTTTACTCGAAAACAAAAAAGAAGGGGACAACCGAACAAAAGAATTGAGTAATTAGCAAATATTTATTGCAACCACAAAAACAGCCGTAACAAAAAAAAAAAAAAAACTCCTCTGCAGGTGCTCGTAGGACTGCGTACTCCATTTCACCTTAAGTGCGAGCCAAGGAGAAGCTACGAGAACGAGCTCGACGCTTCAGACGAACCTGCAATGAAGGCATGCTCGCAAAGTGAAAGCGTCATTCAATTTAACACGGTGGTGTTCGTAGCGCCAGCTTGCTCGAATTTATAGAAGCAGAAAAAAGCTTTTCGGCGACACAGCTAACGCTCAAGAGACGCTCGAAACACACTCCGCGTGGTTGCGACTTAACCGTCTCCCCTTCGTCACAAAGGAAGAACGACGAGAAATCCACACGATGAGAGCAACAGCTCGCGTCGCATCCGCCCCCCGCACATTTGGCTGCCGTATGGCGTTATGGCGGCTGCCAAGTCGTGCGCCCTGCCAAAGCCCAAGGCAAAATCGTTCGAATACTTTTAAAATCGTTTGAATCTATTTATAGTTTTAGAAATATGTCAATTAAGTAGTTCTATGTATTAATGGTACTTATATGAGGAATGTATAAATAATTAGGCCCCACTGCGCCAGCTAACGCTTCTTGTGAATCCTAACAGCTGGGCCGCAATAGGGCTTCAGTGGCCACTCTTTACCTATGACTTATACTCTCTACCTCCACGCTTACCACGTGCTGCAAATTTTATTCTGCTAAAAGTTACTGATTTAGTGACTTTAGCAAGTTTCTTATTAGAATCTCGTGTATATATTTAATATTTAAGAAGTTAGTTGCCAAATTTTAGTTAATTATTTTACCTGTCGTGATGAGTAGCCCCTTTTTATGCCCTCTTGACCGTATACCTAACATGCACAAACCGCGCCCATTGTACTGTGCTCACCAAACGTAGCCTGAATCGCGCCAACGGCCGTCATATCTATGGGAACGCTATCCTGGCAGCAGTCGAAAGGACTGCTCCATCACGTACCGCTGAATAGAAAAGTACAAGGACTCGGAGGCGCCGCTAGCTCGAGGCCGAAATCGCTGCTGCGCCGGATACAACGCTTGAGTGCGAGACAATCTTACACTTTTCGCCCTTTCAGTAGGAGCATCAAGTGCTTACTGATAGAATCCTTCAATAGCAGGCTGTTTAGAGAGACACCTAGGCATCATCGCGTGGAAAGGTGGAGTTTAGTATGGATTGATCGGCCCGCAGACTTGCTGTAGCATCCACGGCCAAACGAGCGGCCTCCCCTGCTCGGGCTCTTCCATTGAGCGCTGCATGCATCCTAAACAATAAAGCTCCTCTGTAAAACATTTATATGTGCTCTCGTTCTCAATAGACGCATCGGGTATGGCCGACGAAAATATATTAAGACGTTTCAACCTGTAAATTGAAAAAAAAATTGAGGGGAGGCAAAACAAAAATGCGTGACGGTTGCGCTTGTATCATAAATGTCTTCTATTGGCGTGGCAACTGCAATACAACGTTTTCGCATATACAGGAAGTGACGATAATTCAAGATGGCGGGGCCCTTGTGAAAAAGATCTAGACTGAAAGCAGCGCCAAGTTCTGTCTCCCTCGAGACTCTTTTGCTCTTTCCTCTTCTTCGCTGGTCTCTACCCCTTTCCTTTGGACGCTAGCGCCTCCTAGGCAGCCCTTCCGCCGAGTACCGTGACAGGTGACTGCAGGCAAACCCTCGCAAGATCGATGTTTTCTGCGCAATTTTGACTCGCAGCTTTTGTGTTTTTGCTAGGATGTGAGCTGCCAATGTTTCTGACGTCTTGGCTCATAGGTATGCTCTTCACGTCTGGAGCAGGCAGGCGAGTTTTGTCCACGCTTCGGCAGTGTGATTGCTCTGGTGATTTGGTTCAAGATCAAATGTAAACATTCACTTTATAAACATTCATTCAATAAAAAACAACGGTGAGACAGATCTTCCATATTTTATTTTCTCTTCAGCAGACAGGGGAACCAATGAGGTACGTACGAAATAGCACACGTTTCTGTTATAGAATGCGAAGCCTTGATCTTAGGCTGCAAATGGAGCAGAGTACGCCGTAGTTTTGGTGTCGCCAACTCGCTCGTTTTGAAAACAGTCGACAGCAAATACAATCACAGCTTGTGCCTTTTTGTTTCTCACTTTATACACCGAAGCGACGACGAGGAGATAAAAATATCTGAACGAGCGTTTTGTAAACACGTGCAGTGATTTAGTAACGCCACGTCATAGCGGCAGTTCGGTGTCGTTTCTAAAAGCAAAACACGCAACATACGCTCTACCGATAAAGAAAGCTTCGACTGGCTCCGGGCAACGTATCCTGTATACGTATTCACGCCGCCGGAGAATGCGAGGCCGCGACATGGGAGGACACAAATGACGAACGGGACTGGCGAATCGAAACCGGACGGACCTCGGCCAGTCAGTGGTAGTGGCAATTGAAACTTTTAAGAGGAAAAGGAGGACTTTTTTAGAGGGTGAGAGTGTGTCGGAAGATCAATAAATGGTGCTACTTCCATTATAGAAAGGTTTTAATAAAGTCGTTTCTCGGCCGCCTCCTGGAAATAACATACCATTCACGTGTTCCGGATAAGTTTGGTCACCACTACACCCTTCCCGGCTTTTTTGAAATAAATCTGTTCAAATTAAAATCAAACACCGTGCATAAGTTGATAAATATAAAATATTTTTACGCAATTGATTTTTTTAAGTACTGCTTCTTTTATACATTGGCTGAATCAGATCTTATTCCGAACGTCTTGTAATATCAAGTAAACATCTAAAAAAGAGGACCGGGAAACTGAAAAAAACATACTGCTACAGGATTCTATATTTTGTATAGTAGATTAAAAAAAAATTGAAGGAGGACTAGATATGGCGGATATGCCTTTAAATTAAAAAATAATCTTGCTTCATTCCCTTTCGAAGGCGTTTTCAAGCACCAAGCACGACGTTAACTATTCCACTATACACCTCATGGTAGCAGAGTACACAAGTTGACACACAGAAACAATAATTAACAATGTTTTAACGTATTCTGTTACTCTTTTCATACACAGTACAACCATTTTTCTTGCATATTTATTAGACAACGAGCCCAAACATACGACACAGCAATATGTTGAGTAAAGAAAATATAAGTTTGTTGGGACGTTTTTTAGAGATGAACAGTCACCCAAACGACGCAAAAAAAAGGAAAGCTGGTAAACATCTGTCACCAGCTTTATTGTATTTTGTTGGAACTGTAGACGAAAAGCGATCTCGACGTGGGTGTAAAAAAAACTGGGTCAATATTTATATTACGAGAAAAAAACACACCGATTAAAAAACATTTTTCTCCTTCCCTAAACGGACGTAACATAGTCAAATATTAAATAAAAATTGCAAAATTACAATCGTGTCCACAGTTAACGTAAGTGGGAACCTACCAACGTCAGCATCGGTAAGGAAATCTAAAAGAAAGGCTATGCGTAGCGCAAGTTCGTATGCTTCTTGCACAGGGGTTGCGGATGAGAACGCCGACCTCTTATTGGCTGATTGAAAACAAAATAATGGGTAGACCTCAAGGCATACAGCATTGAGGTCTGCCCACTATCCTTCTAATCAAATCCAATCAGAATTCGGCGTCGTTTTGACGTCACCGCAATCCCTGCGCAAGAAGCAGACGACTTGCTCTCCGTATACGTTTTCCTTATTTTGCAGCCCAGCGCAAACACCTAAGCAAGCTTCCGAAGTTTTGGTCGCAAAAGATGCTGTGGCACGACGCCGTGGCAACTTGATTTCACTAGTTCTATTTACTCACTCGTCTGATTTCGATAAGCCAGGGAGAGGCTGCAAATCCTTTTGCTAACTGGAATATTGTTTTCTTGCTTTTTAGTACGCCGGTCAGTTTCCTCTACTTAGGTTGCTGATTTCTGTAGAAGCTTTCACCCACTTTGTGAGTAATGCGGAAGCCACTTCAGTTAAGGCACACCGGCTGAATATGTTTTCTTGTTTCTGCGGTTTCAGGCCGGCTTAGACACGATCGCCGAGCGGCAAGCACTTAAGTCAACACTGCATTTAATCTCCGAAGCAGTGCATAGGAACATTAGGTCCTGTGTTTCAGGGACTTACCCTTAACTTTGTCTGTTGCAATATCAGATTACTTAAGGGCAGATGGAAACCAATGCCTTTGAAAAATATACAAGAAACATGGTGAGTGGAATTTGAAATGACAGTACAAAACCGGCCAACCCTGTTCTTGTTTTTTTTTACATACTTAACCTGAGACAGCGAACAAAAAGGAAGACATAAAAAGAAAGGACAAAGAAACGCCTTGTTCCTTTTATGTGTCTGTTTTTCTTCCTTGTCTCAGGTGAAGTGATGTCATATTTCACTATATTGCCCGCGCGCTAACCCCCCCTGTTCCCCTTTAAATTTTATTTCTGAAAGACGTTGTCGTATTATGTATATTTCTTTGTCTTCTTTAATTGTTGAACTAATTCTGAAGAATACAAACACCATTTTCAATTTAGAACCTCAAAGGTCTCCGACATCTGTCATAACTGGGCAAACATTTATATTTGCATAGTATAGAGGAATTCAGGCCTTCACTTCGAAATGTTAAATGATGTGTTCGCGCTAACAGTGTCACGCAGTGTACATTAAGAATAAAGTTACGCGTGATATTCGAACGGGCTGTCAATATATCCCGCATAAATTTCACACATTGTATTGCGTTTAATATTAGGCAGTTGAAGGACCCTTTATATTTAAAACTAGCTTTGAAGAAAACTCGTACATTTCGTTCCGCTAGCGAATGTTTCTCTGCAGAATAACCCACCACGGGGGAAGGCAACTTAAAAGATGGATGTCAGATTAAAATATGAATTAATGTTCATGTCGCGGGAACACGGGACGCCTTGACACGCGAGCTTTATGTCTCAGCTCATAAGGGTAAGGAGGGAGAGGATAGTTCTAGAAGGCATGATCTCTCAGCTGCATTGTCGGGCTTTAAAAAAAAGCGCGCGAGATAAAAATAAAAAAAAGGAAACCACGTGAGTTCCAAGCGGAGGGTAGTCATGATGCTTTTTTTTATCTTCCCCGTTTCTTTTTTTGTAAAACAAAATACACAGGATTGTTAAGCTAATGAAAACGAAACATTGAGAGGTTCCTCAATGCACTTTATAGTCTTTTGTAGTAGAAAGATTGCTCAGAAAATGCTATTTAAAAAATTAACTAATTTATCTGCGATAATTAGCTAGTTCGGAACAACTCAAAATATGGTTTGTCTTCCTCATTACGACCGTGAGAAATATGGCTGAACTGTCTCGACTCGCGTGCACGAGCACTTTTAGTATATTTTTAATGTATTGGCATAAGTTAGCTGATACACCCTGTGTACAAAAACAAATAATAAGCTCATAGTGCAGGCGAGCTGGAGTTTATTGCGTATGGATGTAAATCCTAAGATTGGGTAGCGAAAGTGTAAAAAACAGTATAAAAAATTAGATTGAAGTGAGAAAGAAAAACAGATACGTGTTTCATGGATGAATGTTTTTCCATAGAACCCTAGCATGCGTCGTCTAACACAATGTATCCACGTGAGCTTAGTAACGAACCTAATATCTTTACAGCAGTCTTCTTTTGTATCATTGCTTTCAATGGACCCTGGGCGTAGCAACCGCTATTGTTTTAATCCGCTCGTAGCGGAACAAAATAATAAGGATGATCAGCCGAGCATATAGTCATTTGAGTAATTACGGCCGGCTTCTTTTTATTTTATTTTTCTTGTTCAGAAAAAAAAAGTGCTCTTGTACAATGGTCGGCTAAAGAACTTTGCCGGCCGCGGACTTTTTTGGAGTAATGGCGCACTTTCCAGAAATAACCTGCATTTAAAGAAGCTGAACCTTTATGTTTTGGACTTCAATGCCAAATATCTGTTGCTAACATCACTTTCCGTAAATAAATTCGTTTTATTTGTCAGAGGCGCTTAGCACATCCACATGTCATGTTTCGTTTTTCGGAGGCAAATGACATGCCAGTATCCTGCTTAGCGTGGCGTCATGCTTAGGCTGACACCGAAGCCTTTCACATTTCATTTTGCAAATGTGAGGATTTGGCTGCCTTGATTAGGACGTGAAAACATTTAGATAAAAAAACATATTGGATGTCCAAAATATCAGTGTTTTATTGCTGATAAGGGTATCAGCGAGAGTATCTGCTTTCATTTTAAGCCTGATGTTCGTACTTCGTTTTTTTTTTACTACCCCTTATTTCCTACCATCAGAAGGAGCTGCTCTTTTCGACAAACAATAAACGTGACATGCTGAGAAAGAGCGAGAGAGAAAGAAATAAGAGAATGATAATGTAGGTTTATAAATAAAATAACATGGGACTTGTCTAAAATAAATAAACGCAAAAGAGATAAGGGCATATGATACGATTTCACTGTATATTTATTGCCTGGATAGTCTCTTTTCGCCCTCTTCCAAAGGACCTAGCGCGCTCTTCAAACAGGTAAATAGCAATAAATTGTTTGATTGTAAATCCGCTGGCGTATAGTCCGCTGCATTTAATGTACACTCGCGTGTATAGTCCAAAGGGGCGCACTTGAGGTCAAGAATATAAGTTTTTAATAAGATAGTCACTCGCACCGCATAGAGCTCACTGTCTTTAAGGTCGTCCCCCTGGTCGTGATGAACATATTTTCGCACACGGCACACCTTCTCAAATATCAGCTTTCTTGGCTCACAACGAAGCTTGTATCATACATAAATCGTCATTAGCATACTATCTGTTCGCAAAATTTGTCACGTCTCGTCATAATAAACGACCTTGAAAAATAAAGTTCCAATAGAGTCAGCACCGCGCAAAAATTAAACTTCTAAACATGTATAATCGGCGCACTATGGTCCGGAAAATATGGCTCTGAAATTTCTGGCCGCCAAAGAGCGTTCCAAACCTACGGGGTATTTCAGAAGAATGCACATCGGATCGCCAAACCCACCATGCAAAGCTCAGCAAATCGCATTTAGCAGTTCTGCGGGAACAGTACTTTAACGTGACGAACAACGATTTGTACCATCGAATACAAGATAAGCAGTTTTCTGCCAACAAGACCAATTGTTCAAGGTGTCGCTTGTTCAAAAATGGAATATTCTCCCGTAGGTGTACGATGTTCATGCGGTAACATGTTTTTTCTCAAGGTGTTTATGACGCATCTCCAAACATTAAGGAATTTTCGTAGACCGTTTTTCCACCTTGGCTACGCTCTCCGTAACGAAGACTCCACTACTGCGCATGCGCGGCGCTAGCCTTGCATGCAGAGTTCCGAACCTTGTAGCGGGTTGCGGAGAACGTTACGGGACAGCGTAAAGGATCTACGAGAAGTCCCTCTTGATCGGTCGGTCTTCGCCACTCAATTGTTTCTTTAGTGTTGCAAGCCCTTAGAGCGTTTAGGAAAAGCGATTTAACGAGTGATTTTCATCCACGTGCTACAGCGTAGTATTACTAAAACAGATATCAGTTCATTCAAAATGCCTGTGATCAAATATATCAGCAGAGTTATATTCTCTGACATTTCGTTCGGTTTGTTTCAAGACTACAATTTTTAGGTCCGAATTTTTTTCTGCACACTTTTTCGCAAATAACTGTAGGTTAGTATTTCTCTTGACTCACTCTTTCACAAATATTTGTTTCGTGGTTCTTGAGAGGAAGAGATGTGTACAAAATAATACTGCGAACTGACATTTGCAGAGTGTTACAAGGACGTCGAAGCATTCCCAGCAAAATTAAAATATATCTAAAGAAAATTTACCAGCTACTCGAACTATATTTCAAAAAATCTGCGATGCTTAAAGAGCATCGTAAAAAACCTGCGGCAATAATACGATATCTCGAAAATCCTGCATAACCTACAGACATCTAGAAATGTCGCAACGTGGACGATATTGGCAGACACGTGTCACTCCTAAGGCTTTAATAAAGAAGCCATGCAATTCCATAGAGCCCTAAACCATGAAGCTTTGTCGTATGAGGTGACCGGAATATGCGAAGCGCCCAGGAACATTCAGGACAGATAAAGCAAATAAACTTGAGCACGTCATAAACGGGGTATAGCCGCTTTAGAACCTCGACAGTCCGTCATTTTTGCCGCCTTTACAATCGCGATTCTACTCGCCCAACGACCCTGTGAGTACAAAAGGCCGAGGGATGAAAGAGCGACTTGATATGAGCATAGCACTATATTGTAAAATCTCACAGAGATGGCAATCTCAAGGGTGTAACGTCTTGCATCGGTCTTTGGAACTGGAGTGCCGAAGTTAGCTCAAACGATCTTGATGGGGAAAATGGGCGGAAAGGAGAGGGGAAGTGAAGTTGGAAGAGAAAAAAAGCGTTGACAAATAAAGATACACATCTGTCTTTTTAAAAAAAAAAACACATAATTTTTTTAGCTCAGTTCTATGAGAAAACTGTCATAAAGAACCGCCACAAAAAGAAAAAAACAACCATGAAGCACCGTCATGAAGAAGCATCATAAATAACTATCTCGTTAATTTTCCTGCCACATTTTTGCAGAGAAATTATGGTCACGTGACTTTAAATCACGTGACGTAAATTTGGCCGCTAAATATAGTGGGAATATTGACATCTCGTGACGACGTCATGTTACCTCATGTCACATGATGTTAATTGTTCTGCTAAATTGAGCGGGTAAATTGACGTGGCGCGGCCACGACATGTTACCTTAATTCACGGGACGTCAATTTCTGCGATGTTGTTCTGCAAGCTGGTGGTCTGTGCTCCGGACATTCTGTATTTACCGGACTTCACCAGCATAATCAAGGTCATATACATTGTTTAATAGTTTCGTAGCATTGTAAGTTTTGATGGTGATGCTTTGTTTCGATCTGTGCCAATTTTTGTTTTGTTATGGCGTACAGAAGCCTTGTTCCAGTTCTTTTTATTTTCGCCTGTTTTACCTGACCCGGCCTCAGACAAGATCAAAGTGCGTGTTCACGTGGGTACGTTAAGGACGGCGTCTAACTCGATATATGTATGCTTAGCTGGACATAAGCGCTCCTCCACCTAGCAATTCTTGAGGTTTTTTTTTTTGTATTTTGTTTTTCTCCATGTCTTGTGTTTAGTGACCACTTAAATAAACATCGTTAATGAAGTAGACGCGAGAACGCAAGCGTTATTCTTTTACAAACAAGAAAACCGTGTAGAACCTAACGCATTAAATTGTTAAAAAGGTGGATGCAAAAAAAAATGTGGTTATAATTTATAACCTTATTAAATACTTACATATTTCCTTTTTTTTCAATTACGGAGAACAGCGTAGAATATGCTGAGATGGGGCAAATATTTTACTATGGCTTTAATAGTTTCGGATTTGAGTGCTGGGATCCGGCAACTCAAAAATGACGTCACTGACCGGGGAGCGCAACGATGGCGGCGATAGCATGGGCTCGAAAATTGTGAGGTGGATCATGTACGAAAATGCAGTCAGTTCGCAGGAGAACTGGTGGGTGAAATTGATCATGGTTGTCTATGTGCTAGAGCAAAAGCAGACGACAAAACCTCCTCTCCTTCAGAGCTGCCTGGGCCCCCGTGACCGCCGCCAATGTTTCGCTCCCTGGTCGGTGACGTCATCCCGAAATTCCGACTTACCGCAACCGGAACCAACACAACTGGGTACCATGAATTTCATAATAGAATTTTGCATATACCTGGCGTATTCCAAATATTGTTCCATTGTTAGTTAAAGCATACGCATTATGTACAACAAAAACAGACGTCAACTAAAACGTTGATGAGTTTTCTCCTCCAACGAACGGCAGCTTCCATTTTGGTTACAGTTATAGCAAATTATATAATTTCCCGCCGACCTGCGTGGGTTAGAATTGATTGTTGGTGTAGTGGTCTTAGTGTTATAGTATTAGTATAGTAGTATAGTAGTATTAGTATAGTAGTATAGTAGTATTAGTGTAGTGGTATAGTGTTATAGTATTTTGTTTTGTACTATCTTGTCTATTGATGATCTCATTACACGAGTAACTGCAGACTTGAGAACGCAGTGTAAACCTAATCTCGCTTTACTTTTAAACTTGTAACGAGTTTTCGTAAACCTCTCATAATATTCTATATACTCGTTGTGGTCAAAGCAATGAACATCAGTGATCGATATAGCAATATCAGGATCGGTGAAAACCCGAGATAATTTAAGCAGAAACTCTCGCTACAAAAAAAAAAAAGAAACTTTTTTTTTTCGCTAAATAAAAATGTGCCACCGTAAAAAACAAACAAAAAAAACGTAATTAAACGTATGCATTTGGCACACGCGAAAGAAGATTATGTTGCCTGCTCGTGTAGTGGGTTGGGAGCACGCACAGGATCCAGCTTCAATAGTGAAAAAACAAAAAGGTAAAACGACTTTTTTTGTTTGCATACACCCGTGAGCGATATGAATGTGATCAGCCCTCTTCTTGTTTTTGACGCTCCTGCAAGTTTTGAAACAAGCTCTGTTCCAGAAGAGGGCTAGAACGCCAAGTTTAGACCCTCAAGCCACGTACCATTTGAGACGTTGAGAGTTAATATAGCTTTAGGGGGCCGTAAAACAGGCAAGAAACCAGGTAAGGTGTTCACCTTCATATTGCCGGCGGGTGTACAGTTGATCAACATATTGGCCAGAGTCTTTATTCAAACTTCTTGTCAGTCGAAAATCAACATCGCTTAGTCGACTATACTTCGTTTCAACTTCAGCCCAGAGGGAGCCAACGGTATACGAGGCAATGGGAACTCTCAAGCAGCATCAAAAGCGCAAGTAACTGGGCGTTTTTTTTGTGTGTTTCTTTGTGATTGGGTCATCGATGATTAAACACGTACAGAAACGTGACGAGAACCATGACGGTGCCATTTTGATGCTGTCTTATTGGTCCTATCAGCTCGTGGTGTCGGCTGCGTCTGGATTTAAGGTAAAACGAAGTACGACGAGCTCCCGAGAAAAGAAAACCGGGGGTGTTTTTTGGACCGGGTAAATAACTATGCATCGCAAACAGCTTAAACTCCGTGAGATTGGGACTCTAGTGGTTGGAATCGAACGTGGAAGTTTGAGAACGTGACGTCACACGAGTTCCCTCTCTTCTCTTTCATCGTCCTTGTCTTCACTTGCGCTGTTTTACCTTAAGATTTCAAATAATTGAGAAAGACAAAATTTCTCTACGACCCGACGTCCACCTAAGCCTAATATGTCAAAACAAATACTTGAATTGTGGACGCGTGTGGGGTCAATATCAGCGAAACTAACTTGTCAGCGAATAAAACGATATTGTTTTTTTTTTTCTCCTGGCAAGTTTTTTTTTTTTTATAGATGTTACAAACATTTGAAATAACGTTTTATTTTTCTGAAGATATTAGGTTTATGACGCATTCACACTGTAAGCGGATCCGGAAACGCGAAGCGAATGTGCGCGTTCTCAACCGCAAAGCGGCTAGGATCGAGCGGTTGGAGCGCGTTTTTGCCAACCGCTTCGAGACCGATTTGCCGCAACCGGTTTCACGAACAGCGAAACGGAAACTAATCGCAACACGACGCTGACGTGACGTCGGTGGCTTTTTAAACAAGGTGGCAGCTGTCGCTGGTGGGGTTTCCGAAGCGCTGTAGTCCTAGCGTTACATCAGACAAATCTGCGAAGAAACGTGATGTTCACGTCCGTCACTTGAATCCACCGCGAAAATATTTGATCGTAATTTTAATGGACTTCGCTCCGTATTTGGTTCGGGTAAGAGTTTGTTTATTGTTCCGGGTGCCACAGGCCCGTCGCTCGCAGCCTTATTAGTCTTTGCCGTCAAATCTCGCCCCTGATCGACTAAAATGTCAGCTCTTGTACCCACTAAGACAGCCGCGTGAACTATTGAAAGCATTGGACACCGCGCATGACCGCCAAGAAGGCCGATAGAGACGTCGTGAGCCTGGTTGCGTAGCCAACACACTACCGTGGAGCTGTCAAGGTACCTGCGCTAGCTCGATTTCTAACGTTTACTACTAACAAAAGAAATAAAGAGAACCTACTCAAAGAATAAAGTGCACCAACCAGACGATGCAGAGGTAATCCACACGGCGTTTATTTCAGCTTAATGTCAAGAAACAGTAGACTCGATCTATATGCAAGTGACCAAAGGAGACTCCGCCACCAACAAAGTCACAACCCGCTAGCACCGAACACATTCCACCGCACCACGGGCTACCAGTGCCGCTCACAACTCTGAAAATAATAAGGTCGAACAACGACGGGGCAAAACTGGCCCTTTATCCCGAAAACAATGTCAGCTGTTCATACGGGAAGGCTCGACTTCAAAAAAAGAATCGGAGGCACGGGGCCCTCATCTGAGTCTGCAAAGTGCGCCTAGGTGGGCTTTGGTTGTGGGCGATGTCGATGGAATCGCAGACGGGTTTTTCGGGTCAATGTCTCTGTTTTCGCTGCCTACACTCGTGACGCGTGCGAACATCCCCAAGACGTTTTTAGTGTCAAAATAGCAACATTTTGGCTTTGGATTGTAAAACAGGGTTGCCGAACGCAAGTCCGAAAAGATCACGCGTGATCGCCGAGAAACTGGCAACCGCCTCCCGTCAACCGTCAACCGTCTCTCGGTGTGTCTGAATGGGGTCGCTCGCGAACCGCATCAGCACCCGCTTCGTAAACGTAGCTCAACCGCTAATGTGAATGCGCCATCAGGTGGATGTCTGCACGTTGATGAATCTCATTTTTCTCACTTTTCTTCCGAACCAGGTAACTCCAGATTCTCAAACTTTCTCGATATATCCCAACCTCTAGCGTCACATTTCAACGTAGTTCGAGCATTCTGCGATGCATAGTTTATTTAGCCAAACGAAAAAAAAAAAAAAAAACGCCCAGATGTTCCGCGCACTTTCAATCTCAATTCCCGCTGCAAATCACAGCGCAACTCAAATCTCATTTCGCTCTTCCTTCGTAGTGAACAGACTTCGTCAGCCAGCAGGCTTCTACGCCCAGCCAGTGACCCTTCAAACCGTTCTCGTAACCTAGGCCTAACACCGAGGCCCCATCTCCACCCGCTTCAGTCCCCTTGATTTACAGACGGCGCCTCGAATTAATTTTTCCGTCCCGTCCAGTTGTCGGCAGCGCGGAGCTTCCTTCGTTTAGCCACTTAGCCGTTGAATACGACGAGAACTGTATAGCCTAGAGTTACGAGAGGGAGGAGTTGAAGCCATGGAGAGCGTTTGCAATTTAATGGCTGGCGCCTTCCGCGCGGATTGTGCGAGAGTATGCATGCGTCGCGTTATTGCGGGTCACGGACGAAAGCCGGCGGAAAGACGGAGACGCTTGCTGATGATCGACGCTTTGCTCAGTTCCTCGAAAGTTGTATAGCAAACGAGGCCCATAAACGACGTCACCTCGATCGAACAGCTGAAAATACTCTGTATTCTGGGCGCACCAGTGAAAGCAACGGAGTTTGCACGGCACAGCAGAAAAGTGTTCGCCTTCTAACCTGAAAAAAAAAAAAAAAGATACTTTTTTGTTCACTTGCGTAACCTGATTTTATGCGTTTTTTGTCGTGGAGACAGGGTCACGTGAGCGTAAGGCCGGATGTTGATTTGTCTAGCCGGCACATATATATAGCATCGGCGCCGCTGCCAACTTCGATGTGAATATAAAAATCGTGTGGCACCCGGCGTCCGTGTCATGGCCGCATTGCCACATCCTTGGCGCCGTGAACCAATCACACCTATAGAAGACGAGAGGTTTATAAAATGGCACAAACTGAACGAGAACGACGAGGCACGCGTAAGACAGGACTGGCGCGCTTATTCCCAAGTTTAAAATCAGGTCCGGCCTTGTCGTATGTGTGCCTCGTCGTCCTTGTTCGGTTTGCGCTATTTTATTGCTGTCGAATGCAACGAATCTAGTCTAATCAAAATCCGTGTTACAGCATATTGCCGCGCGCAGGGCCGACAAAGCAACGCTCGGTCACGAACCTCTAGAAAGTTCTCGTTTATTCTTGTTCCGGACGTAACTTCTATCATTTATTCCTGCTTTTTGTTGTTCCAGAAAGTGCTTGTTCATTCTCGCCCCGAGCGCGCTACGCTCGAACCTTCTCCGCCGAATCTTCGAGATAGTGACTCACTCTAGATAAGAGGCCGCCCGCGACCTTGTCGAGTCAGTCTCGCTCCAGCGAACGATCCTGCTGTTTCTCCGACATCGACGCCAGCGACGCTACCTTACTTTTATTTTGTTTTGGGCAAAGTTCGCCTCATTAAACGTTTAGTTTCTTTAGTTATTCTTCGCCTCATCATTTGTCATTCGTGACATTTTGGTGGAGGTGAGGGGTAGTCATGGTCGGGATCTTCTTCCGGTTCTCGAGCAAGAGACCAAAGTCGGGAGACTGACCTCTGGTACGACGGCTTCTTCGGACTTTGGCTTCTTCGGCGAAGGGTAGCCTTCCGGAGCTGAGCACGTCGCTTGGCCGGGGTGTCTTCGGAGGGGTACGCTTAACGGGCATAGAATGCAATACCCAGCACCTCCATTACCCCGCCAACCAAGCCCTTCCAGCAAATTGCAATGGACTTGCTGGGTCCTTTTCCACCGTCAACGATAGGAAACCGCTGGATAATCGTAGCCACAGATTATCTTACTCGTTACGCCGAGACGAAAGCCCTTCCGGCGGGGACTGCTGTCGAAGTCGCCAAGTTCTTCATCGAGTCTATTGTCCTCCGGCATGGCGCCCCCGAAGTCCTGATCACAGACCGAGGGTCATCGTTCATGGCACAGTTGACCCAAGAGATCTTTCGTCTAAGCCACACGGACCACCGTCAAACAGCTGCATACCATCCGCAGACCAACGGGTTCACGGAGCGACTCAACAAAAGAATTGCCGACATGGTCTCTGTGTACGTCGACGTGGAGCACAAGACCTGGGACGAAGTGCTGCCCTACGTCACGTTTGCCTACAACACAGCAGTGCAAGAGACCACAGGAGTGACGCCCTTCCAGCTGGTGTATGGCCGGACGGTGGCGACTATGCTAGACTCCATGTTGCCGCACGAGCCAGCCGACGACGGGAGCGATGACGCCCAGGTGGTTGCTCAAGGGGCAGATGAGGTCCGCCAGCTAGCCAGACTACGCATTCAAGACCAGCAACAAGTCGACGCCGGCCGCTACAATCTTCGCCGGCGTGACGCCCACTTTCAACCCGGAGACCGGGCAGGGGTGTTGACACCAATGCGGCGCCGCGGTCTCAGCGAAAAGCTTCGCAAGCGCTACTTTGGACCCTACAAGGTTCTTCGCCGTCTCGGGGACTTAAACTACGAAGTGCTTCCCGACGGAACTAGACCATCAAGACGACGCTAACCACGACCCGAAGTAGTCCACGTCGTGCGGCTCAAGCCGTATTACGAACGATAGAACTTTGAACTCTCGTCAAACTGTGAACTGTGGCTCGCGATTCTGCTATCCTTTTGTTGTGGCTTTGTTTTTTGTGTTGCATCGGGACGATGCACTTTTAAAGGGCGGGGGGGGGGGGGGGGGATAATGCCGCGCACAGGGCCGAGAAAGCAACGCTCAGTCACGGACTTCTAGAAAGTTCTCGTTTATTATTGTTCCGGACGTAACTTCTATCATTTATTCCTGCTTTTTGTTGTTCTAGAAAGTGCTGGTTCATTCTCGCCCCGAGCGCGCTACGCTCGAACCTTCTCCACCGAATCTTCGAGATAGTGACTCACTCTAGATAAGAGACCGCCCGCGACCTTGTCGAGTTAGTCTCGCTCCAGCGATCGATCCTGCTGTTTCGCCGACATCGACGCCTGCGACGCTACCTTACTTTTATCTTGTTTGGGCACAAGTTCGCCTCATTAAACGTTTAGTTTCTTTAGTTATTCTTCGCCTCATCATTTGTGATTCGTGACAATATTGAGATTAAAGACAACAAGACCTGCGTCATCCTCCACCAAGCGTCGTTGATAGGGGATCATCATCTTTAGGGGAGCCCAGGGGGACCCTAGGTTTCGTCGGCAAGGCATCCAACGCTTCTTGCTGCGTCTCCTAGCAGGCGCGACGCTGGCAGGGGGTGACTCCAAGACGGCCGCGTCTGCAGCCCTGCGGTGACCCTCCTCCAGACTCGCCGTGTTTGCCGCTTGGGGCAGGGTCGGCGATCCACCAACGATAACGTCATGTTAAGAACTTGTCTTCTTTGTGGTGTCGAATGAACTTGTCTTTGCCGTTCTTTGTTTGGCAGCCTCTGATGGTGCCACCATTTGCACTTTGGCGATGCCTACCCTGACCCAAGGTCAGTTTCGACATCTGCATCGAGGCAAACGCTGCGGTCAAGTCAACGGTAGTTCCTCGACCCAAGGTGTATTACTCTCGCAAGTGTCTGTACGCGCTTATTTAGTAAAATGAAGTTGAGTGCCGTCTTGAAGCGTGATATATAAAAAAATGTAAAATAGTTTCGCCCAGAAGGATGCTTTAAACTTGCAGGTAACCTTTGTCTACGGCAAACAAAACAAACAAAGAAAACTTAATTTGTATGATCTGTTTTGGTTGTTGTTTCTCCTAGGCAATCTTGAAAGTCGACCCCTGTTAGTAAGCCACTGATTGCTGTATAAACACTCCTTAATTTCTTGTCTTGTTTTAGGCTTTATTTATAATATAAATCAACACGCCAGTTATCATACGGTCTTGACAATGTTATTATTATTTCCTTTCAGATTCGCTGAAAAATTCGCTTAAAGAATGCATCAGTAATATTTAAAGAGTGACGTGAAAAGTGCAAGAGGCAAAATTCATTTTATGACGGCCTATAGCAACTCATAATTCAGTCGGGAAGCGATACAGACATAATGATGGAGTGTCATTTAGTGGTGTTTATATGAGATTCCTGGACAATCCATGGCCACTCAGTGTTAGGCCACGTAAGTCGGCTGGCTCAAATGTTTTGATGCGCCTTTTTTGACGTAATTTACGAGCTATTTTACCTAAAATTTCTTTCCCTTGCCAACATGTCTGTTGTGTTGCGTTTTAAGCATCAGTGCGCAGGCTCACGCACACATAAGCAGGCTTAGTTGCGAAGGGGGGATGGCGCATATACATGATACACACACACGCGCGCGTACGCAAAACACCCGCGCAGCCACACACGCGAACACACATACATAGCCACGCATACACGCACGCAGAGACGCGCACGCCCAGGCATACCCACGCATACACGCTCGTGCTCACGTGCACACACACAAACGCACACACACACAGAAGGACGCAAACTCAAAACAGTACACACAAAAACACCTTCGGTCACACGAACGGTGAGGCTCGCACGTATATTTTATAGAGTACACACGGTGGCTCGCTTTTACGAAAAAAACAGAGATCAAAGAGCATGAAGATACACAAACACATTAACATAGTCACACACACGCAGACACACACCGACACGCACACATTGATACGTATCTAGCGCACATTTTTTTATGCATGGCGGGTCACACTCTCAAGGGAGCTTGAAAACTTGTGGGCACCGGCAGTGCGCTCAGTCTTTTCTGACTTCAGGAATACTACATATATTACGGCTCTGAGACAACAGGCAGGTTTGCAGCCACTAAGAAAAAAAAAAAGTTCCTGTGCCTTATTTTTTTTTTTTTAATATATAATGACCTTCTTAAAATTGAGAATTCCAGAAATGTGAAGCCGAAGACCTACAGGCTAGATCGCTTACATCACCCAATAGGTTTAACCGCCATTGATGCCAGTATAAATATTTTAAGCGGTCATTTTTTGTTTAGGCGGGAGAGTTGTGAAATAAGCTTCCTGATAGTGTCGTTGCATTGGAATTTCTATCCGAATTCGTGAGTGCCATTTTGTTTTTGAACTGTAACAATGTGACGATTTTTGTGTGTGTATGTGTGAATGCATATTTTTGGGGTGCGGCTCTTAAAAATTACTTTGAATGTTGATATTTGAAAGCAGTGTTGAATTTGATTTCCATGTTTGAACCACGCCCTCCTGCCTTGGCCCGTGACAGGGCTGGCAGCATTCTAAAATAAATGAAATAAAACACCCTCTCCGTGCGTGATAAAACACATGACTACACACATTCATTTGAGCACACAGCTACTCCGGCACACAAACACCGCCAAAACGTGCGCGAATTGTAGCTCAAGCACAATTAACATGAACACATCCCCATGAGCACGAATGCTCAA
The DNA here is from genome assembly GCA_013358835.2 of Ixodes persulcatus. NCBI lineage: Eukaryota > Metazoa > Arthropoda > Arachnida > Ixodida > Ixodidae > Ixodes > Ixodes persulcatus. Next base: position 45,826 of record JABSTQ010003893.1, read on the forward strand.
AGGCGTACGCACAGCGAACACATGGTAGTTCAGCACTCACGCAGGCATGCCCAAGCTAAAACAGACCGACACGCATATTCACGTCGAAGAACGCCCGGCGCTCGGCTGCTACAAATGATCTACTGTAAACATATAACTGCTCAGTTTACATTAAGCGACGACTCGGAGCATTCTCTCGGGAGAAGTCCTTTGATTCCAGACCGAATGTCTTCAACAATACGGAAACGGCTCAATAAAGCACTCAACCTAATACATTATCAGAAAGCGGGGGACGCGGCCTCTCATCAAGTTTCTGAGGAATCCTTTGTCGTTTTTGAAATGCTACTCCTTAACTCCGTACCCTCTTCGCTCTGCGAGACCTAACCCGCGAAGCAGTAAGGCGGAGAGGCGATATGCCCTGCTTAATTACTAGTGCCGACGAGCGAGTTGGCGTATTATTTTCGAGAGCCGCTAGCCGTTTCATGGCGTGCTTAAGCATTTAGGAAATCTCGATAGTACGCTGTCGTTTCGGTGCCGCCCTCAGTTTCCTTAAAATTACAACGTTATACTCTGAAGTTCAAGCCTTGCTTCAGAGCTCTCGGCAATGGCAAGCCTCTCCGTCGCTCTACTAGAAAGTAACGTTAGTCAGAGGAGAATGTTTCAACTCTTCGCCAAATAGAGGCCAACTCTTAGTCTGGCTCCGCTTTCTTGAAGTGTCTACTTACTTAAGGGGCACCGTATAGCACAAGGTCCTATATGAGCGGTTCGAAAGATAAGCCGGTCGATTTTTGTCGCTAGTAATGTAATCGGTTTTCGCTGTCAACCGGACAAGAATGTGCTAATTTTTTACAATAATTAATATTACTTACCTTAAGGTAAGTAATCTTAATTACTTACCTTAAGGTAAGTAATCTTTAGAGTTGAATGACGTCTTCATATAAGTATAGATTTTGAAAATCCTTTCGTGTCATTGAATCTTTAGGAGACGATCAAGACGCCGCTGAGGTGTGGAAGACATTCAGTACTTTTGCTTTGATAAGGTGTTTTTTTATGACACTTTTTACTTGCTTATTTATCCCCCTAAATACAACATTCTCTCATCAGTATATCCAATTACTTTGTCTGTAAATAAAATTCAAAACGCAATTGAAAATCTTCCAAGAAACTTAGCTCCTGGCCCAGGTAACATTTCAACGAATCTGGTCAAGCTCATTGAATGTTCTATATTTTTGTGTTTTATTATTTAACTGTCCCTAGACACTGGAGAAACACCTGCTGATTGGAAATTAGCAAAAGTTACTCCGGTTTTTGAAAACGGTGAAAGTAAAAGCTCACAAAATATAGACCAATTTCTCTCACAAGTGTATTTTGCAAATTAGGAAAAAGAAGTGAATTTTTGTTTAATATTATGAATGCCTTGATCGTAAACAACCGAATTCTTGTTAATCTTTTGGCTTTCGTCTTTCGGCGACATCATTTGGGTGAAACTCAACTTTTGTTTAATTTGTCACCGATTTACACTGCAACCTTCACAATGAAGCGGAAACCCTTGCAATTTTAATTGACTTTAAAAATGCGTTCGATAGATCACCGCGTCACCGGTTCCTTTTTAAATTACGCGTTTACTAAATGAAACCCTTTGTAATTGAGCGGATTTTAAATTTTCTGTTCAACTCACGGAGTATTCACTATAATCAAGAAAGCCCATCTCACCAAAATTGAAGTCAGGAGTACGGCAAGGAACTGTGCTGAGCCCCCTACTTTTTCCATTGTACGTGAATGCCTTGCTGACTAGTACCCAGTCAACCATTTGTTTGCAGGCTGATGGCTTTGAAATATATTGAAAATATATCCGGTATTCATGATTGCACTCAACTTCAAAATGAGTTGCTTAGAATAGAAAATGGGTGTAAAAAGTGGAAGATGCCGGTAAATATTTCTAAAATAAAGGTCAATAAGCGTAATACAGTAGCATTTGACTATACCCTTTCTCTCTCTCTCTCACTCTCTCTCTCTATCTCTTTCTCTCTTTGTTCGCCCATTGAACATGTACACTCATCCAAACAAATATCTTGGGGTCCATTTCACATAAACCATACTTTGGGAAGCACATATCAATCCTATAACTACAATGTAAAACCGAAATTTCGGCTTTATAATAAGACAAACGCCGGACATGACCAAATTGCGAAACAAAACCCTTAGCTTACATCGCATCGCCCGCCCTTAGCTGAAATATTGTCCCGGATGAAACAGTCTTGACGAGCGTGAACTGAAAATAAAGGACTAACCGGCGCATTTGAGCCAGAAACAAAAGAAAGAATGCGTGTCGAAACAGCGGCATCGAACGTCGCGGCGTCGGCGTGACAGCCTGCTGGAGCGAGACTGCGAGAGGGAGGGTGTCGGCAAGGCCGCCGCTCGACTCTTTATATACTACACTTGGTATCTAGAATATTTGGCCTAGAATGTTCGGGAATGATCTAGGGCGAGACTGACTCGGGAAGGTCACGTTGGCCGCCTTATTTTCTACACTCGGGATAAGATTAAACTCGAATGTTCTAGAACTATGGAGAAGCGTTCCTTTTTGACCATGCACAAGGCAACGTGAATCTTTAATAAAGAACCCCCATCACTCCTATTGTTTATAAGAATTAAAATCTGTTCAAAACAAAGCCACTCGCTTCATTCTCAAAAATTAAACACGCTCAAGCTCCACAGAACGGAAGAACGAGCTTGGTATTTATCCTCTCGCCGAGAGAAGAAAGATATCCAAACTTGCCTCACTACACGCCTTGTATTACCGTTCCCCATAAAACAGAGATTTGTGTTGGCCGGTTACATTCCATATATCCCCATGCACTGACGATTCTCGAAAAGTTTAATTGGTCACAACAAAAACAAACCTCTTTATATTTTCACGTCTTCAATCAATCATTTCTGAACGAACGTTTCTACCCGATAACATTATGACTAATCAGGAATCATTTCGCTATTACTTTTTGTAATATGTTGTATTTTATCCGTGCCCCTTTATGTAAAGTCCGAATGGGCGCCTTAAGGGGTATAATAAATGAAATGTCACTATTATGTAGACGACCCTGTTCGACCATGTGTATCCTACTCGTGGCGCCAAGGTGTTGGGAAGTGGTCACCCAAAGAACAATATTTGGCCCAAACGCCTAAATAATATATCCTCATTTACTAAATATAAAGCCAATACAAATCTAAACATCCGTATTAAAAAGAAGATGTAATAATATAAATACGGTCATTTTTTTATGGGTATGATTATTAGCGGCATTTACCCTCTGTGTTCGATATCGGCTGAATCTGTTTAGTGTGACTTTTATTTATGGTCTCTTGCATATATTTTTATATCCTGATGTACGTCCGCCGCTGTGCACTGTAGGAGGTCAAAGACACGTCAAGCTGCGTAGCAGCTTTTAATTTTCTTGGTCGCTCCCATTAAGTTGTGAACGAAATAACATTCAATTATCAAGAATCAATTGAGCTGCTGTCATGGACGTTTAGACAGCGAAACATCAGTCTGCATGGTCGCGCAGCCCGTACATTTTGTCATCGATGTCACCATATTTCGGAAACTGACTTGGAGTCTCCAACATGTCTTGCGCAGTGGAGATTAAACGAGAGCACCACGGTACACTGCGCGTCCTTATCAAGACGGACAGAAGTGAAAACCGAAACTAGCAGGCGTTGCTGATTCTTTTGGTTATCTAACTGTTGGTGTTTTTTTTTTTGTTCCTAAGTTTGTCTTCCTAAAACAAACATCCTCAATATAAAAAAAAACTAAGTTCATTGCTGTCTTACCGGTTGGTGCGTTGTTTGCGTGGCCAGGAGTCTTATTTATGAGACTGAAGAGAAGTTCTTTCTTTGTGGTTCCCCAATGGGCCTTCATCTCGGCAAACTGTCACCACGATACAAATAAAAAAATACACACGCACAGACAACACCAACGAAATGGCCGAAGCTCCAGAGTGGGTCCCACAAAAATGCCTCGCAATGCGTGCTGCACAAATCATCTTGTTCAGAAACGTGAGATCTATTTTTGTTTTATTTTGGATTGTTCGTCGACACGCCTACGTTTTGTTGCATTGGCTGTTCCTGCTTTTGTTTGAGTGGTTCCCTGCTATCTCTATTTCCATATCCACACTTGATATTCTGGTATTCGCTTAATCTTGTCCTCCATTGTGGAGTGTTTTCTTTCTTATGTTGCTATCATCATGAATGAAGAGGAGCAACACTGAGAGTTGGCTCTCAGTGTTGCTCCTCTTCTTTCATGCAGCCTTTGCTGCCGAAAGCTGTCTTTTCTTTCTTCTCCACAGCATTGATTTTTATTATTTTTATGTTAGTTTGGAGCTCCCCAGAAATCTGTCTTTCCCATTGAACGTTCGGTTGCTCTCTGGAAGCTAGGTAATAGCCCCGTGCGGACTCTTCTAGATTGATTTATGATAATGGCGCTACGCCCCATTAGAGGACGAGTCTTCACGAGATCGTGGCGGATGTAAATAACACTTCGATGCGAGTGTGTATTTACATCCACCCGACGCTGACTTTTCTACACTAAACAAGACAAACGAGAATATGCAGAATACTGTAAAACTTAATTAGGGTGTACCAAGGTGTGTGGGCTTTGGCATTATACGTACCTTGATCTATAAAAAGACCATGCTCAAATTTTGGTAAAAACGACGGTTTCACGAGCGAAACACTTAATCGAAATTCTTACAATTGGGTTACCATTTAAGTGCTCGTGGATATGGCGAAACGGACCACGGGTAGTAAAACATTGGGCCCCAGCTCGGCTTCGTGACTCTGACCTTTTACTGTGTTGCGCGTGTTCGGTAGCGCCACTCGCTAAAGCAGAGCCGTGTGCTAAATTGTGCGGATATTATGTATAGTCTATTCGAGGCTGATATACCTGTGAGAGCAACTGAGCCGATCCTCGCTGTTCCGCTATAAAGTCCCACTATGGAGGCACATGTGTTCCTTGAGGTTAACATCCTCGAGAGCTTGGACGGCTAACGATTGTGCAGAGACGCGTGTGTACCAACTACACGATTCTCTATAAAGTTTGCAATGCCCAAAAAAAGCTTCCAAATCACTGAAAAAGTAAAATGAGCGAAGATAGGAAGCACACTAGCTCCCTCGCTAAAGTATATCGGTTTTCAGGTTCTGAAGTCCGACAGCAAAGGCAAAGGAGGACCCCCAGCGCCGAAAAAGAAGATTTCCACTTATGTCACCACTCTGGAAACAAAATATCAGTTTTCTTGAGCACAGATTTTCCGGGAGAGTAAAGGCAAGTTTCTTGAGACGCGGACAAGGAGAACATTCCTGATTGAACACATTCACAAATGTCGATGCTCTAAGAGCGCCTATTTCTTTTTTTTTTCTTTTTTTTTACAGCAAGTGGGAGAATCAATCCCAACAAGTGATAAAGAACAAACGAAGGGCTACCAGAGGTTGAAACAATTTGTGCCACTATTCCTTGACGTTAATGGCGTTTTTTGCGTTTTTTTTTTCTGGATTCAATCAGACCCAGGGCGATACGAGTCATAAACATCGACTGCGGAAGCAATACAGCTGTCACCGCTGGCCACTGGTTTGCCCCGGCGGATGTGAGCCATATTTATGTGGAAGGAGAAGTTTTTTTCTTATCTATATTTTTTTCGTCTTAGTGTGAATTCCGATTACCGCCGTGCATGAAAAAAAAACTGTATAACAAGATACACACAAGCGACGTATAAAACGGGTAAATGTGATTATAGAAAGCGCCATGGAACGTATGTGTGCCTAAATTTCAAACAGCTGTTAGACATTGAGCTATATATTCGGGTACCCCATGAATGCCGTTCTCTGCGTTAGATGTCTTCTGCTTCACCGAATGGTTTTATTGAACTTTCTTGTTTGAATTCTGAAGAAAACTCTGTTCTGCTGTATTTACTGATTTTATTCGCTCCTAGTTCCATCCGCTAGGCTTCTCTGGTATCTTCCGCTTCCCAAAGTTAGGTTATGATTGCAGAATCAATTGCGTGGTTATGGCCTCCTTTATATATATATATATACACATATATATAGTCTACTCCACCAACCGCATGGGTTTCGCATTTCATTTACTCTCAGGGTGTTGGTCTCTGTTTAAGTAAGATAATATTTTAGGTCCCACGTTATTTATAGGCATCCTGCTTCAAGTCAGTCCGGCCAATTTAGAAGAAAAAAGTAGTCTATATTTGAGCTCCACAGTGCAGAAGCCGCTTAAATCTTAGTTTGCCACAAATTTAAAATCTGAGAAAATCTGAGCGCAAACAAGCTGGTGAAGATTGGACATAACACAACCCCAATACTGCAGGAAGAAAACGGCTTTCTCTGTTTGTGTTTTCACTTTTGCTTCATAAAGTTTCGTGATTATATTATCTCTTCGGCGCATTTGTCTTTTAATGCCTGTTTTGTATTCTAGCCTTGATAAAAAAAATAAACAGCTACTATTCAAAACGTTGTCATCATATAAAGATATTTTCGAACTTTATTGGCATTATTTTGAAATTATGCGTTGTGGAAAGGAACACTCAGCACTCACAAAGTTATCCCACCAAAAGGCTGGGAATCCAGCCTTAGCGAAATCATTCGAGTTTGACTGTATGACATGTTTGAAAAGGAAAAAAAAAGTTTTTGGTATACATAAGCAATGTTATATTATTGCTTTGTCATAACATTCATCGCATAGTCACGTCTGTTTCGGTCCGCAAACGAGTTTACAGACATTAGTCAGTCAGTGTGTAATGTGTCAGTAACAACACATGCCATATGATTTTTGCTGTTCTTTTTTCACACGGAAAGCCTTTTTTAATTACTATTATGCAAACACGCATGCTAGTGCACAATATCCACAAGGGTCCAGCAACATGTGAGGTTTTTTTTTTATTTCTAACGATATAGAAATGATTGAGCCTTGAGCCTGCACACGTGCTCAATAGACTTCCACGTGGTACGGCAAATGTCGGACGGGTTGTGCTCAAAATCAGGATACCCGAAAGCTGCTCAGCAACAATGACATCATTGCCTCGATGTTAAAACCGAACACAGGCTTTTGCATTGCTCGTGCCTCGCTTCTCTTCCGTTCGTTTTCTAACCCCTACTGAATGAATGGATGGATGGATGGTGGCTATTTCCATTTGAATCGGGCGGTGAATTGCGCAACTTAGCCAAGCAGTGTTTTTAGTTCGTCATTGAATTTTGACTACGTCAATATAATCTAATTTAATCTTTCCGTCCCTTGACTATCACTACATTTCCTCTAATCTTCTTTTACTGATTTCTACCTCTTGAAGACGGTTTGTTTCACCGTGCTTCCTTGAATCCCAGAGCCCCGATGATGTCGGCCTCTTCGTGTAATCTCTTTGGGTGGCCGAGCCGCTCACATTTTATAATGTCATGCAATGGCGTTCCGACACCCCTTTCACATACCAGGCATATTGTATCCACCGCTTTAAAATTGGCGATGTACATACTGGGTCTTAAAACCCCCGTCCTAGCCTCAAACAATAACGCACTACCCCGAGAATTATCGAATATTCCTTCCTTTCTAATATCCGTTTTCCATGCCCTGTACATTTCGAAAGCTAGTTTCCTCTGCATTCTCGTCTCCCACATTTCTCTCTCACTCTCCCTTACAACACTCGTCACGGTTCCTGTCCGCCCATCTTCCTCGGTATTACACCAGTACCTTGACGCCAGTCGTCGAGTTCATTTTCTCCATCTTGTCCCACCGCTGGCTATAAGGCTCATTACCACTCATTGCAGTCGCCTTCAGAACTTTCGTTTCTGGCCAGAAAAAAAAAAAAAACGTTTCTCAGGTCGCTCCCAGTGGAGTGCAAACCAGATTCAAGCGACGGTGGTATATGCGATGGAAACTCGGTATGCTTGAGGTGGCATTTGCGGTGCTTTTATGGGAAATTCTGCCAACGCATTACAACGACCAGATGCGATCTTTATTGTCGGCGGCGAGCTAGAGGGATTTCACGAACACGTGGAGGGCGTAAGACACTTAATCCTATTGCATGCCACAGGTTCGAGATTGTAGATTGCGTTGACCGACTGAGCAGCGTAAGCTCTCGCATGGTGTCTAACCAAAATTAGGCGCGACGGAATCTACTAGTGTAGGACTCCCTGCACCCTTCCCTCGTAGTCGCCAGACCAATATCTTTCGTCCTGCACATTTTTTAGACAACGCGATGCGTGGCACAGGCGCCTACTTCATTTAGCATGGATAAACCTGCGAAATAAAGGGGTCGTTGAGATGTCACGTCAATCTTTTGCCTCATACATCCATGTTTAGATTTTAGAAATACTGCCGTAGTATCGTAAAGCTTCTACTAAATTTAATTTGTAACGAGAACCTAATTTCGTGTTTTTTTGTGATATATATCAATATTTCACCAGGGACTATTTGAGCTTTGTTCTGTGGAAAACTGAGTAGCTGCGCCCGACTTACAATTTGTGGTTCAAGACTTGTGAGTTTTGACCAACTTTGTAAACACTCTGGTTCCCCACTCGAGAATTTTTAAAGGTATGCAAAAGCGCGGTTTACGAAAGTGAGTGTTTTTGCGAGCTAAGCTTGACAGACGGAAAGTATCATTGCGTCAAGGAACATTGAGTTTTATTTCCATTAAATGCAGCTAATAAATAAAATTTTCTTGAAGTATCTCTAAATCAGTGTATAATATTATTTTCTTTTTAGTGATTTTATTTGTGGCGTGGGGAATGCTTGGCATCTATTCATTTGAAGGCCTTTTCGGCATTTATTATATTTTAATTATTTTTTTAATATTTTGGAGTTTTTAGTTACTAGAGATCAAAATTATTTCAGCTTATTTATTAGGATTGTGGAAAAGTCAGCTCTATTGAATAGCCGGTTGTTATAGTATTCATTTTACTTTATTTGTTTTGCGGGTTCACCGCACAGGCGGCAAAGATAAAGGCGCGGTGCCAGACAAAGTCCTACCCCTTAAAGGCCAGCGGCTCTAAATGGTTACATAATAATAATTCTACAATATATCACACCATTACACAATTATAAATATAACTAGTCAAAGCAAGAAGGAAAAGTAAACAACGGTACATTAATTGGGCAAATAACACTACAATATACGTCAGTAAATGTTAGTCGGGTTACAAATAAAACAAAACCAAAACAAAAAGTTAAAAAAATTCAATCATGTATACAGGGGGTTTCAGCGACTACTGCCACAAATTGTTAAAATTAGTGTAATCGAGGTAAAAAATAATTTTCTTGGGACCGCATTACTCGTTGTGTTGGACGTCAGAAAACGCGCAATACTTCCTAATTAGTTCGCTAATTAATTAGAAAAGGCTAATTACTTTTTAATTAGTCAAATAACGTATGGTTACAATTGGAAACTTGGTGAGCGTTGTCGAAAATCACCAAATCAGTAATTTTGAGAAAGACTTTGAGCGCCTGAGAAGCATAGTAGTGTACTAAAGTTACCACTCGTGGAGCAGGTACAAGGCTGGGGCTAGATAAGACAGGCGAAAATTGCGCGGGCGCGTTACCGCGACCACTAGCCTTGTACCTGCTCCACGAGTGGTAACTTAGTGCACTACTACGATTCTCACGTGCTCAAAGTCTTCCTGAAAATTAATAATTTAGTTGTTTTTGATGACGCTCAGGAGGTTTCTAATTGGAATGATATATGTCTATTTTCAATAATTAAGAAGTCAATTCATCGTTTTTAATTAATTAACGAACTTATTAGTAAGTATCGCCCATTTTTTGACGTCCGGCATCACGAGTAATGCGGTTACGAAACAAATATGTTTTTTACCTGGCATACACTGATTTTAGGATCCGTCGTCGTTGAAACAGCCGGCATATCTTCAACATATTAGTTACGGCAAATTCAGATAATAATAATTTTTGGTAAGTGGTTTCAAAAAGCATTAATTTTATGACAAACAGACGCCTGTTTCGACGAAAACCCAAATGTGCTACTGATAAAAACCGTCGTCGATTCTTTCCAGAATTCTAACACCGCTGATGTCAAGCTGCGTGGGAGGGACGGGGCATGATTCAACGAGCGTAGGCAGCTGGAAGACCCGAAACCAAGAATAAAAGCAAACTAATAATCTCTAAAACAAATTAAAAACAAACAGGCGGAAGACGTCCATTAAGTTTCACGAAGAGCCTGTTACGGTTGCGAAAGAACTCGCGTGGGCGCCTGTATAGTTGCCCACGTCGGCTAATTAGTCGGGACTAATTAGCCGGCGAGTAGATGAGATTGATAAAAGGAAGCGGATATTTTGTGCGTCAAGTTTCGGATAGCCTCACAGGCATCCCACGTATCCTTCCTCTTCGATGGAAGGAAGTTCTTTGGAAGTTTGGGGGTTGCTTGAGATCTAAACTGGCTGTAGTATCCTTACCTAATATAAGGATAAAATTACTTGTTTATAAATCGCTGGAAATTTTTAAAGAACCTCCAGATCTCATGCTCCCCACCACACCACGAGAAAGTGCCACCGTATCCTTTCAGAAGTTATTTTTGGCAGATTTACTAGCAGAACCCTTGCTGAGAAAATAGTGTAAAATGTAAGTGTAAACTTGACGATGCCGTGGAGGCATTAGCAAAAACCTGCGGTCATCTGAAGGTCTATGTGGCCTTCCTCAGTTGACTCGTTTGCCATAAATACAGCAAACCACTTCAGGAAGAATATAATTCAATCTTAATAACCGGCAAACACGATTAAAATATGTGACCGAGTTTTCTATTGATTCCTGCTGGTTGGTTTTACCGTACGTAAACTGTTACTACTAAAAGTTTTATCCCTTAAATCAAAGACGCATTTATATATATATATATATATATATATATATATATATATATATATATATATATAGCAGTCATTTGAAAACTACAAACGTACTTATGATCTATACTTTTGCTCTACTCCCTTAAAGTGAAATTAAGCATAGGTGATTTTTTTTTTCTACATCCATACCACGAACGTGCAATCGTGATAAAGAAATGTTGACGCCAGAATGTGCTGGCTCAAATTTCGGGAGGCAATCAACGCAAACTCCTTTCTTAGTTTTACTTCCATAGGGTTATTCCAAACAATATTTATATTTTGAAAAATTTATCTGCTTTCAAATCTGGCTACCAAGGCAGAGCTACTATCTTGGCCACTTTCTCCCCACAACTTAGCACTATTGGTTTTACTGTGGTCCTTTGAAAAGCGATTTTAATATTAAGTCATGTGGCCATTTAACTACCTTGGAAAAATATAATGCCAGCTTTTACCTTTTTTCTCTTGAGAATATACAATTACTTCTAAATACCCGCAGCCGTAAAAAAAAAGTTAACTAGAAATTAACAGCAACTCTTATTGCGAAAGTATAATAATGTATGAAAGTTTTGTAATGCGCGTCTTGTGCATTAAAATGAATAAGGCGTGATCGTTTACATCTGATTAGAAGACATTAAACAGGCGTGAGTGAAGAACCTATATATTTTTCGCATTTTTCCCGCCAAATTTAGAAGGAAATCGTACCTCGTACAAAGGTAACGTGGGCCATGTAGCAGCCATATTACGGCTAAATTTATCAGGGAAACAGCGTTGGTGAATGGGTCTCGTGACTTCAGATTATAACATCAATTTTCCCGCCAAATTCGGCAAGGAAACTAAGGTTGTGTGTACGTAACGTGACAACAATTTGCCTGCTAAATTTAGCAGGAAAACTGAATTGGTCGGAAGGTCTTGGGACGTCAAGTCACGTGACATCAATTTTCTATTGAATTTAGCAGAAAAACTGAATTTATGCTTAGGCCAAGTGAGGTCAATTTTCCCGCTAAATTTTTGCAGAAAAGTCAAAAAGTCACTAACAGAAGAACGAACGGACACAATTCTGGTACTGGGGAATCCGTTAAGAAGCATTTTATGCTTTAAAAACCACACACATACCAATTTCTTACTGTTCATTGAAGCGCCCAAGCAAGATTGCATAAAACCGCGGATGAGCGCAATACGAGCCAAAATACGGCATTCCACAAAACTATATATGCTCTATATACTTTTCAGCAATCAACCTCATTGTTATTGCCCCATATAGCGTAACCTATACTAGCCATTCTTTTTTTATGAGTAAACTCAACAACGAAAAAAAAAGTAGCATAAAACGTAAGCTTCTCTTTCTAAAAAAAGCTTTCGCGCCCGTCTTTTCAATTTCGCACCACCGATTAATGTAACATTTTCGCTACTAAGATATCTTACCGTACTTCAGAAACATTAAACTATTTTTCCGAGGGATTAAGGCAAAACTTTCCCCATAATCTCCGATAAATTAACGCATCTGCTTACTAAAACCGCCACAATTATTTAAACGCCAAGTCTTTCACCGAGTTGCAAACGCTAATCAGATTATTGGAGCTTCACTGGTGGCATGCTTGATCAGCGATATTCTTAAACCGCGCTACTAAACAAAATTACTTTTTTCACGCTCGCGAATTTGATTATACTATTAAAGTTACAATCACTCACTCGATTTCGCAAATACAACGTGCTGATTTATAGATAACAAGATTGGCGGGAAAATTTTGTCGGTATAGTCCAACTCGCGTTTCTCCGACGTCACGACTCATGCTTCTGACGTAACGACATGTGGGTGGCACTGGCTGTCGAGAGGCGCCTGAGCAAATGCCTCTCCCTAAAAGAAAAAAAAAAAATTCGGCGCGTCGGCGAGGCCCACACTTCAGCGGCTGCAGATCAGCACACTCTTGTTTATAACCAATGAGATAGCGTGTAACGAGTTTCAAACTCGCGACACGCTGTTTCGGTCATAGCGGGATGGTCACGTGACATGTGACACCATCACGTGTCACGGGCGTGACGTAACTGGTAGGATAAACCTGCAGGCACAAACTCATGATCTATAAAGAGCTGCGTTGATATGTTCGGAAGAGTTGTGGTAACTTTACGTCCGTAGGAACTCGTTGCTGGAAGAGCGACGCATCGGGGGTGGCGTCCTACCGCAGCCCAGTGCAAGTAACGTCAGGAACATGGGTTAAACATTTGGGTAGTAGTTGTCTGTCCCGTAGCACTTAAATGACAAAAGTTCGGACGCGCGACAAAAAACAACAGTGTAGCTCAATCATATGATCAACTGCAACACGCCCAATGGGAAAGAACGTATGTCTTCAATGAGTAAAAACTTAAGGACAAAAAAGAGATGGTAGTACCTAGCGGCCACTTCATGCAACGTTGTATGGAGGATATAGGGGCTTAAGGGGTGAACGAACTGCACTTCGGCGTGAGCCAACCAAGGGCACGAGTGAATTAATGCGTGTCTCGTGATGTCTAACAACGCTAAATGAGCCATTGAGGCCTGTTGCCACTGGTGTTAGGTTGAAAAGAGCTCATAAAGATATGAAGCTCACTTTTACGCATGATGTGATCAAATTATACGTAAGAAAATGCAGCGGGTACATGCGCGAGGCACCATCTTTGCGGAGGTTTAATGTACCGGTAAGGTAACTTGTATGCTTGGATGGGACAGCGCGGATATACAGTCACACTCACAGGCACACAAGAAGGAAACAGACTCGCAGCTCTGACTAACAACTCAGTTCTATATTTCTTCTTCCTCAAATAGTCATCTTAGTCTTCTTTACCGTTAATGAGAACATTTTAAATTTTTACACTAGCCCAAGCGTCCACAGTAACTTGCATATGAAGAGCAACAAAATATGAAACAACAATAAACCTGACACGCGTAACAAAATTATTTTCGGCGATTTTATATTGCCGCGGAGCGGCAAACGCCTGCAGGAGTGTCAAATACCTGACTTCAAAACCGACACCAATTCTTCTGACTCCATCTGTACGTGAACCTTTGTATACGAGTTTCTCTGCAAACTGCGAGGGCCGTGTCATCCCTCGAAACGTGAACCGTGTCTAGCCTAATGGTTTTATTACACAGACTCACTCCGGCACGATTTACGCATCTCGCACGGGGGAAGTGATAAATACGGCGCAGCTATCTATAGTATTCTACGGAACAATTGAATACGTGAACTTAGGAAGTGAGCCACCCTTCGGGAAGTGAATGACGGTATCTTGCCCTGGCCAAATACAGCTTTGTTCCATCCTTGAAGACTTTCCGCCAAAAGTTCACGCCGATGTCCAACAATAAAAGTTTAAGTCTGGCGAGCCCAAAGAGGCTTCGTCGTAATTAGAATTCGTGGAAGAAGCCACGAGCGTCGGAGCAAAACGGTGTCTATGGATTTCGGCTCCTGCTGCTCGTTTTGAGGTCGAAGTTGTTTTCTGTAGATTTGGACAGTTCAATATATCCCCGGTGGTTCAGTACCACGCTATTCGAAAGACGCACCTTCTTCAGGAGTAGCGAAGGCCTGGTTAAAATAAGTTAATTTTTCAATCTAGATTTTTGTACAGAAGCGGCCCAAGTCGTGAATCCACATGGTAACTACCAAGATAATAAAATTTATAGCAGATATGAAAAAAAATATTTTGCGTCATTTTGGCTGCGCGACGTTTTTGCACCTTCAGGATTGGTTGTCTCAATTTATTGTAAGGCCAGCCCACACTGGGTGGACAAACGACAAACACAAGTATCAGTAAGCAAGGCAACTTTGCAAGGATCACGTCGGTTGATATGCCAATGTTATTTACCAAACACGCAAAATTCAACTTACTAGTAACATTTCTGTTTTCACTCTGAGCGCCGCACACTTTCCACGGGAGAACGAGTTCGGGAACAATCTGTGGTGTGAAAAATTGCACAGATCTTCAAGACTTGTGTTACATTAGCGAAAATTGTTTGTCGTTTGTTTGTCTTCTGGGAACGAGAATGTGCATTTCAAAACATTAACTTGACTCAACAGGATTGTTTCTTGGATACATATAAATTTGTTTTGAAGAACGTTTTATTCTCTCCTTGTTTCTAATGAAGCTTCGTTAGAAACAAGGAGACACTCGTAATTACTTCGGCCCAAATTGATCTGTGTCCAATGCCAATACGTCACCTGAAATGGTTTAGTTCAAGAATTCGCCACTTTTTGTTTGAAAAAAAAAACTTCTTACGATATAATTTTGCTTTGTACGACCAGGCGACGATTATTTTATGGATCATGTTGTCGTCCTTTGAACGAAGCGATTGAATATGATATGAAACTGAAATTTGTAATATAAAATCACGAGACAATTAAAGTTATCCTGGAAGGACAGAAAGGACTTTGAATCTAGGCATATCGTGTAATAAACAAAAAAAAGCATACTTTAAGTCAGCGATTCATTAACATACCCTAATTAGCAAATTTAGACAGAATCAATTTAAAAATACACATAGCAAACTTATAAAAAACAAAACAAAAATAACGATTTTATTTCATGACACATAACTTGCAGCAGTACCAGAAGATGTTCGATTTCGGCAAACCTTGGGTGTAAGATTGTACTACAGGAGAAGAAAAAAAAAACCGTGAAACGTTATCAATTATAGAACACTGAACTTCGTTAGTCAGCAACGCAGTTGCGAAGTTCAAAATGAGCGAACGGAGCAGCATTCACGCACTGCATTCAAGACGATTTCGCAGGATGTTCCATAACACACACCATTCGATATCGGCAGAGCCTCAGCGGGGAACCTACAACACAACTACGTCGAACACCATTACCAAACATCGTGGGCAGCTCAATTCCAGGTGAGATCCCCGTAGGGGTATGTTATTCAACTCCGGATGCTCCTACGCCTTTTATGCCTCCCAGACGGACCTTCTATTTACCGCCGCGTCGTCATTGTCCGGGATCAAAATGGGTTTCCGCATACAATGCCAAGGGGACTTCGCTTCGTTTCACCATTCACACCGAGAATATTGCATTCCTTCCTTTTCTTTTTGGCGACTATTCTAGGTGTTGGGGACGACAAGATTGTGCCGGTCCATAAACCTGGTCCACTTTTCTCAGACTCTGGAGGGCTGGAACCGTTTACTTTTACCAACAATTCTGGCTGTGGTTGCTTTCGGCAGATGCCCCAATTATTTTTCTACCTACTCATTATCTTGGTGGGGCTTTGTTGGAGTTGCGTCTTGGTGGGTTGGCTCGTATTTTTTTTTTTGTTCTTTTTTTATCTAGCAGAAAACTGTAAAAGTGGACATTTAATATTATACTAGAATGTGTTTTTTTTTGGCATCACACAAAAGTGAATAATTGGGTTATGAATATTACTCTTTTATTGAAAATGATATATCTTATTATTATCATATTAATCATCATTTATTAAACCTTGAAGGCCATTACGGGAATTATACAGAAAGGGAGGGGGTACAAGCTGGTGAACATTGTTATATAAAGCAAAGAAACAGAAAATAAACGCTCAAACACTTTTAGGAATACACAGCTAATTAAACATACAAAATACTCAAATAAAACATTTCTACAAACACGAATTGAATTTGCTATTAGTGCAACTACACATGGGTGGTTAGTTTAAATATGAATGTGCTATGATCTGCCTGGGTCACGATACTGTTAGAGAGGTTATTCCACTTTGTTAGTGTTAACGGCCTTGTAGAGTTAAGAAATGAAACCGATTAGGCGAAAATTGGACGCACTTTACAGACGTTGTCATTGCGAGGAGTCTGAGTAGACTTGACTGAACCACTTTTTTTAGAGTTTATAACGCCTAATTCATTACTAAAATCAGAAATGGCAGTATTGGTTTTACTTTAATAAAATTACAGTAGTTAAATTACCTTTTGTGATAATGAGTAATGTAATGAAATACCTTTCTAGGCTCGTAATTTAGTAATACAATGAATTGCGTTCAGGCCGTAATTTCCAGAAAATAAGCATTACCTTTGAAATTACTTTTGTCCCAAATGAGAAAGTTTGTTTGCGACCTTTAGCAAAGAAAAGAGAAAGCTTATTTTCCATAATAAAATGTGAAAGAGACATCGAAGCAAATAAACGACGGGCATCTGAGCGGAAAGCCTCGAACGGAAAAACTCGACAGACGAAGAAAGGCGGGCTGAAAAGCCCAAGGAGAAAAGCTTACGCGTAAAGACATCGCTGGAACGTCACGGCTCACGAACTCCAGGCAAGACAGATTCACGGCGTCGCGTCATCACGTCCATACTATACTTCTTTCATCCCTAAGCTTATTGTGTGGTGGGAGCTGCAAGCTAACCAGAACCAATCAAACACCTAGTTTTACAAACCTGACCCGTCCCTTTCTCTGCGTGTGGGTATGAACGAGAGCGTGGTTACGTGGTGTAGGATAGACGTGTGACTGTTTCTACGAGCATGTTGCTTCCTCCGCACTGTCAGCTTAGGGGTGAACGGCTTATAGGCTACAAGGCGAAGGGCAAATTACCAGTGAGGTTACCATGTTTTAAAACCTGAGAGGACAGGCCAGGCAGATCCCCAGCCTGCTTGCTCTTTAGGGTCAAACAGTAAGCTGTGAACGACAAACAGGAATAAATAGTTTATCCCAAATGCCTTGTCATGGCCCCAGAACGTTTCGTCCATTTTCTCGGCCTTGTCAAGTAAACGTGCTTTTTGTAGTCCGAAAACACTGGAATCCAGCAAAGGAGGTGCCGCTCGCAGTAGGCCTTGCTGCCTTTCATTCGGAAGTTTATTCGGGAATAAGCCTATTGGCGACTCCAACGAAATCGACGCCGCGTAGCGGCAACGCCGCGAAGCTCATGAGAGGAGGTCGTTTCAACTCTGTCGTCTGCTATCGCTGTTTGGTACTTGTAGGCAGCATAGAAACAAATATCGTTTCCAGTAATTATTTTTATGCTTCCGCCGTGTTTCCTACGCATTGCCTAGAAGAAGGTATCTACCGCCGAAAAATCGCTATGCTTTTATGTGTAACACCGATTTTACGCTACAGTGCAAGCATTTCATGGTGGTTAGCGTGCTGAACGAGGAAAACGACCACCTTTCGTCCGCCATTTTGCCTGACCAACGCGCCCCCTATAGTTCGCTGGAGTCGCGAATAGGAGCAGCTATCGCCACCCGTTTGTCGTTAAAGTACGCATTTTAAAAAGCTCACGCATTCCCTTTCCTCAACTGGCGACGCTTCTACCTACCAAATATCCAGCACCCTTGACTGACAACGCGGAAAAATTTTGACTCTTCGGGTGTTTGGGAACAATACCTCTTCAGTGGAATGGCAGGGGATATGTCAACTAGTGCTCCTAGGCGAAAAGAATGAGGTTTGCGTCCGAGGCGGAATGTAAACTTTTCACGTGACGACTCTTTTTAAGAACCAGCTCCCATGGCCCGACTTAACACACTGACAAGGTCTATATCTTCTTCTAAATCGGGAAGAGGGAAACATATCACGCTTTAACTGAAAACCTTCACCGTTGAATAAACAGCGAAACCAGTGAGTCGACTGTCTTTGAGTCACATATAAAAAAAAAATGAAAGCCGTTTACAGATCTCTGTAACGCCGGATTAGAGCGCAGCTCTTGAGGCGGAGGATGGAAGTGTACTGAGGGATAGGATGGTAGGGTACTGAGGGATAGGTGACTCCCTGAGGTCAGGGTCACGTGACCTCAGGGGGTCACGTGACATCAGGGGGTCACGTGTCCTGAGGGGGGTCACGTGACCTCAGGGGGGTCACATGACCTCAGCGGAGGGTCACGCGACCTCAAGGGGGTAACCCACATGACCCTCGTGAGGGTAACCCTCGTGACCCTCGTGAGGGTAACTGTATAACCCTAGTAACCCTTGTGAGGGTAACCCTCGTGACCCTCGTGAGGGTAACTCTCATAACCCTCGTGACCCTCGTGATGGTAACCCTCGTGACCGTCGTGAGTGTAACCCTCGTAACCCTCATGAGAGTAACCCTCGTAACCCTCGTGAGGGTTACGAGGGTTAGTCTCACGTGAGGGTAACTCTCACAACCCTAGTAACCCTTGTGAGGGTAACCCTCGTGACCCTCGTGAGGGTAACTCTCATAACCCTCGTGACCCTGATGAGGGTAACCCTCGTGACCCTGATGAGGGTAACCCTCGTGACCCTCGTGAGGGTAACCCTCGTAACCCTCGTGATGGTAACCCTCGTAACCCTTGTGAGAGTAACCCTCGTAACCCTCGTGAAAGAACCCTCGTAACCCTCACGAGGGTTACGAGGGTCACGCGCGGTTCCGCTAACGGCGACGGCGACGCCGACGGCGACGCCGACGCCGCTCAAGCCGGAAACGGGCGCCTAAGAGCTGCGCTCTAAAAAGAAGCTATTTATCGTTTAACACTGATGTCGTGTGCGCCAGCAAAACGACAGTTAAGCATGTTTCACTTTGAGGCGCATAAGCCTGTTGCGGTGTATAGAAGAAAAGCTATTTTATTACCTTTGGTAAGCAAGTGTAAAGTAGTGACATTACCTTTGGTTAGCGGTTATTTGTAATGTAATTTAATTACAATTTTGCAGTTTTCGAAAAAAGTAATTTATTTTGCAAATTATTAACCTTTACAAAAACTAATTTGCCATTTTTGACTCAAATGGTGTTATCGCCGCTTCAGCTCATTGAAAATTGAAAAACTCACTTTAAAAGCCTCAGTCAAGATAGTTTTTTTTGGTCAATGCTGGCAGTTTTTGTTTGTTTTCTGTGTTTACAGATTAAAGTTTTTTTTTCACAAACCCAATAGTCCCCTGTTGGTCTGGTCTTTTTATTGAATAGTTGGAGTTTCTTGTACGTTTTCATGTTTAAAAAATATTTAGTATGCTTTGCCAAAGACTGTTATGGTCGCTGCAAAAAATTTCGATATTGATTTTTCATGTCAGGTTGAAGCGTTGCATTGGTGGCTATTATATTTTCAAGAAAAGCAGACTTGTGAAAACTGCCCACACACAATATAGATTGGGAATTACATGCGTGCAAACAGCATCAAAAATCTATTTTACGCCAAATGACATTCAGTATAAATGTTTTTTAGGCAGTAAACACGGCAACTCAAATGACATTTGGTCTGAATGCCATTTTAGTTAAACACAGTTTCCCAAACTCATTTACGGTTCGCAAATCGTATTCCCGTCGGCAGTGCTCGATATATGTTATGGGATTCTAAAACAAATAAGGCGACAATTTCGGTAAACAGTTTTTACAAACATTTAATTACAAAAATAATATGTTTCACGTATATTTCGCGCATGCTTTACGCTTCTAAGTGTTTGACCTACTCACGGCCCCAGTTAACCAGTAGGCCTCATGGTTTTGAACCTGCCGTCTGCTCTCCTCGGGCGGCTCTCGGTTCGTTGGTTGGGCTTCACATTTTAGAGTTTTTACAATGTCTGAAGGAGTGTCTGCCGCGAATAAAATGCCGTCAATTAACTGGACAATCCGAGAGGCATCGGCGCTCAGACCATGTGTCACGACCGCCTCGAATGTTTTCGGTAGCAGAATCAGAATGGCTGGTCCTGCGCCAGCATACGGGCGTCTTTAGAAGCCCTGAGGTTCCTCAAGACAAATGTGCAGAAGTCCTTCACAACAGCGAAACATCAATGAACACGTTTGCGTAAGATATAACTTTGATGGTGGGTGCAACCTGCTAAGTGAACACGAGTACGCAGAACAAATGGTGGCAGGGTCAGCCGCCTAATACTTGTTTTACGTGTGTGGGCAGTCGCAGCACTTCGTATCTCAAACGGGTTCATAGCACTACCGGCTTGGTCGCGGTTTATTTATCTAACAGCGTTTTAAATTCCCCGTTTGTTGCTCGGGCAACAGCTTCCTAAATTGACTGACATGCGTTGTAAAATGTATTATCTCCGAGCAGATATTCTGGAAGGATTCAAGACGATAAAAGTATGTTACTTTTTATGCGGTATAAATCTCGTTAAGTGTATGTTTTTATAACAAACTCATATATTGGATATATTCACTACCATGACCTGTTACCGCCATGTACATTCCTATTTGTATGATCCAAGAAATAAATTTAAAAAATGTGTCAGCATGCCCATCTCTCAATGTATCTGTTTGTAACGGACAACGGATAGTGTTTGCACACTAGAAATAAATACCTTGCTAACAAACATCCTTAATCGCTCGAATATTCAAGTTGGCAAAGCACGAACATATTTGTTATTACTGTGGCACGCCTCAGTGTATGAACATAAACGCAGCAAACAAAGCCTCTATTTTGGTTTGGGAGAGTTGTGGCAGTAGCGTTTAACACGTACACATCGCGACACTGTTAGCGCGAACACGACATCGGCGCATTTTCGCATTTTACTTCTAAATAGTATCAGCGAGTACGAAATTTTATCGCTTACATTATATAACTAAATGAGCTCTTTCCGTAGCAATAATAACTTGGATGCCATCCCTTGGTTTCAACGAGAAAAACTGGAAAAACCGGCGATCGCTTGTTCGCGCTAACAGTGTCGCGCTCTGTACGCCATATAATGACTAAACAAATAGTAACGGAACTAACTTCATAAGGCATGCCGTTCTCGCGTCTTGCAAAAAGGGATATGTCAGCGCCTCCTAAAGCGTTGGCATTAAGACATTCATCAAAAAAAAAAAAAAAAAAACATTGCTTTAACGTTGTCAGAAGCGTAGACGAGCCGTCAAATTATGTTTCTGTCTGCTTCGATGTTTTTCGCCAACGACGTCGTCTGATTTTTATCTTTGACACCGACAGGCGCAGAAACCACAAATCTTATTCGATTTCACTTCAGAGTCAAAATCGAAAGTTCCTTTATATTTTTCAAACCTAATTTAGAAATGAAGTTTTTTGGCTCACTTTAGGCGATGGAAATATAGATCTCTTAAAACCACCCTGCCGTACTTTTCAGAAATTATTTTTAGGTGTGAATAAAAGCAAAGATATTTGCTGTCGACATTAAAATAGATTTCGATTAAAAATGTTTCTTTTAACGAAGTCATCTACTTTGTGTTCTTACAGCGCTTTTTATTACTTTTTTAGCAAAACATAACCCATTCCGGAAACTTTGTTGTCGGCGGGCGTGCTGTCAAGAGCATCTGGGAGAATGACAGATTATCAAAAACAAAAATAAAAAATAAAAATATCGAGGTGATGACAGCCAAAAAGGCTTTTCATAGTCAACTCGAACAGTTTTTAAAGATATGTTGTGTTCTTTTTCATTTTCTTTTTTAAATCCCCCCCCCCCCCAAAGAAAACAAAAGAAGGTACGTAGTGGACACATTAAAAGTAAACGGTAACAGTGGTTGGAACTTATCGAAGGCTAATAGTGCTGTATCTTTCTGGACGCCATAAGCTTGGGTATTTCGAAGCAATGTTTGCATTAAAATATTGTCAGCTTGTTTTCATTAGGTTTTTCAGCGAAACCGTTCAAAACTGGCAAAAAATTGTGCAGTTAATAAAAAAAAATATAAACTGTTTTTTAGAACCAACTGCCAGTCACGGCGGACGCCAAGCATTCTAAAAACATACTGATAAATATAAAAGAATAATAACAATATTTATCTTTATTTTCGTGTGCCGCAAAACAACCCAAAGTCTTCAATTTGGAGCCCAAAAAAATGAGGAAAGGCCAAATTAACACAAAACATATAAAACAAACATCACAAATGGGTAGCGATTTCATGAAATTGTTTGCGGTAAACAGAAAAGTTTCTGAATATTTCAATACCTTGGTTTCCAAAGTGATTGAACAGTGATTGCATGCGTGACAAAGGGGAAGATTTTTTATGGTATTGACATCAAAAGTAGAGTGATTCCTAATCAAGCGGGAGGGGACATGGATATTAACATTTCCATGTTAATATCCATGCCCATCTCAAGATAAAGCCATCGTTAACATGACTATACACAATAAAATTATTTCCGGTACTGAACTTGGCAGCAGCGGCAGTGGCACGACGCATCATCTAATTGTCTCCTGTATTTACCGCAGGACGTTGCCGGGAGAGCGATAAAACCGAAGTAACTGCCGAATTCATCTGCAATCTGCTGAAACATCGTTGCCGGCACAAGCAAGATACAAGCATTCGCGCGCCGCATATCAGTCGCGGCGTCACAGCTGACGACTACCTGCCCGATTGGTCCATCGACATTCCACGTCTCCAGCGGAGGACTACAAAAGCTCGGAACACCAGCAAGGGCGCTTCACTTGGCAGCAGCGGCAGTGGCACGACGCATCATCTAATTGTCTCCTGTATTTACCGCAGGTTGGTTACCGTATCTTTTATCTTATTTCTGTGTATAACTGCCGCTGCTGCTGCTGCTGCCTTTCCGTGTTCTCAATTGTATTTCTATTGTGTGTTTTTTTTAAATGTCTAAGGACATGACAAAGTTGGTAAATGAACTAAAAGATGAGCTAAAAAAAGAGTTTAGGTCAATGAAAGAAGCACTAGAAAGGGATTTCAGAACTGATCTCCGTGAGATTAACACTGAGCTAAAAAGCATAAGCGATGGGATGAATTTCATGAACAAGGAGTTTGAAGAAATCAAGCTGAAGCTCCAGTCTGTTGTCAGTGAGAACGCCGTTCTCAAAAAAGAAAAGGCTGAACTTAGCCAAAAATGTGACACGATGGCCGGACTACTGAAAGAAAATGAACTGAGACTTGTTCAGTGCGAGCAGTATTCGCGACGCTTCAACATCGAGGTAAAAGGAATACCTAAAACTGAAACTGAAAACGTGAATGATCTGGTATTTAAACTTGGTGACCTCATCGGA
Organism: Ixodes persulcatus; assembly: GCA_013358835.2. Taxonomy (NCBI): domain Eukaryota; kingdom Metazoa; phylum Arthropoda; class Arachnida; order Ixodida; family Ixodidae; genus Ixodes; species Ixodes persulcatus. The sequence continues at coordinate 69,526 of JABSTQ010003893.1, forward strand.
GAGCAGATCACCCTTTCTGATATAGAAACATGTCATCGTGTTCCCACGAGAGATACGACAAAGAGCAACATGATAGTGCAATTTCAGCGGCGACAAAAGCGAGACTCTGTTCTCGATAAGGCAAAGAAAAAAAGAATTACTTGCCAAGATTTCGGACTGCCTGAAACATCGCCTGTCTATGTAAATGAACACTTGTGCCCCGCCCTGAAAAAGCTGCTAGGAATGGCGGTCTCAAAGAAGCGTGAGCACCAGTGGCGATACGTTTGGGTACGTAACTCTAAAATATTTGCAAGGAAGGCGGATGGGACTCCTGTCATTACTATCTCGGACTCTGGAGATCTTGATAAGATCCGCTAAATACAGCTGACGTGTCTGCTTTTACTGTTTCCTTTTTACTACCATGGTCCAAGATCTAGGTGTTCTGACGGTAGAGTGTCTAAATTCTTTCATAGGAAAACAGACAGCTAGATCATTGAGTTTATTTCATTTAAATGTTCAATCCGCCAGATTAAAAGAAGATAATCTTTCGTTGTTTTTTGACTCAATCCAAACTTCTTTTGATGTGGTCATGATGACTGAAACATGGTATAGAGATGATGATGATTTTTTTATTCTTCCAGGCTACACTCATTTCTTTTTAAACCGCAGTTATAGTCGCGGTGGTGGCGTTTCATTGCAAACTCGTGCCTCTGGTTTCGAAATACTCAGTAATTATTCTATTGTGACACGAGATTATGAGATACTTTGTGTTAAAAAAGGAAATCATATTTACTCTGTTCTATATCGTCCTCCAAATGGTAATGTTTCGAGTTTCATGCAGTTTTTAGAAGCGTTGTTTTGTTTTGCTAATCAAGAGAGGTGCCTCTTGTTCCTGGGTGGTGATTTCAATATAAATATGCTTGAAGATTCTCATCTCAAAGATGATTTTGTTGGTTTATTGACTTCAAACAATATTTCCAATGTAATTATCCCTCCAACACGCATCACATGCACAACATCGACATTGCTTGATCTATTTCTAACTAATCATGATGAAAATAATATTAGTGCTGGTGTGCTTAGTATTGGGATCAGTGATCACCTTCCAATAATCATGTTTATCAATAAGAATATGTCAGATAGCACAGTTCCAAACTTTCCAACAATGTCACAAGACATAAGTTCTAGGACACTCGAAGAATTTAGAGAAACTATCAGCACTATAGACTGGAGTCCTATGTTTAATACTACAGATGCTGATGAGTGCTACGATTTTTTTATAAGTACTTTCAAAAATGTTTACTCCACCTCATTCCCAATGAGATGCATCCGTCCAAATAAGAAAGCTAGAAAGCCGTGGGTAAATGGTCACCTTTTGAAACTCATTAAAAAGAAAAATGTACTTTATGATTCTTTTGTGAAAACCCGGGACGAAGAAAAATTGCGCGAATTCAAGAAGTTCAGAAATTTTGTTAATGCTCAATTAAGACAAGCTAAACGGCTTTATTACGCGGCTAAATTCGACGCATCCTGTTTAAGGCAGCCCGATATTGTCTGGAAGCAACTGCATTCTCTTCTGCGTAGCCCATCTCAAGATAAAGCCATCGTTAACATGACTATACACAATAAAATTATTTCCGGTACTGAACTTGCAGATACATTCAATGATTACTTTGTGAGTATCGGGAATAGCACTCATAATAGTAATGCCAAAAATAACATCTCCCGCACTAGCGAAACTATTTTTTTGAATCCCACGGATACTGCAGAAGTATTCTCGGTGTTTATGAATATGAAAAATAGCCGTAGTCGTGACTGTGATGACCTCTTAATCAGACCTGTTAAATTCGTACTAGATCTGATAATACCATGCGTAACTCATCTGTATAATCTCATATTATCATCTGGTGTATTTCCAAAAAGCATGCAAGTGGCTAAAGTTTCTGTCCTCTATAAAGGCGGGGATAAAAATGATATGAGTAATTATCGCCCCATATCTATTCTTCCTGTTTTTTCGAAACCAATAGAAAAGATAATATATTCTCGACTATTAACCTTTTTTGAAAAATATTCTGTGTTGACGGACTCGCAATTCGGCTTCAGAAGGTGTAGGTCCACAGAAACTGCTTTATTAGTACAGAAAGAGACAATATTAGAAAATTTTGAGAGTAAACTTTTAACGTTGGGGATCTTTGTAGATTTCAGTAAAGCATTTGACCGGATAAATCACATAACTCTTCTTGATAAATTAGATTGTTATGGTATTCGAGGAATTCCGTTATCACTCATTTCATCCTATTTACAGTACCGTTCCCAATACGTTCAAATTAATAATTACAGATCTTCTACGCAGCGCATTAACTCCGGGGTCCCTCAGGGAAGTATTTTAGGCCCACTATTGTTTATCATATACGTTAATGATATTGTAAATATTGAAACGTCTGCTAAATTTATTATATACGCGGATGACACCAGCATATTTTTTTCTGATTCTAGAGAAGGGGCACTCACTTTAAAAGCGAATTATTTTTTAAATAAATTAAAATCATGGGTAGTTATGAATTCCCTTGTTATTAACACAGCAAAAACAAAGGCAGTTTTATTTCAGTGTCCAGGATCACGCATTAGGTTGTCACGCGATTTATTTTTGGGGGATTGTGCGATAGAGTGCGTTGATAGTATAAAGACGTTGGGGGTAATATTTTCTTGTTACATGTCTTGGAATAATCATGTTACCTATGTTCATAAAAAATTATGCAAAGTTGTTGGAATAATGAATAAATTCAGACACATACTCCCGGTAAATATTAAAAAACTAATTTACAATGCGTTGTTTTACCCTGTGCTCTGCTACTCCCACCTGGTGTGGGGTTCGACTACAAAGGGCAACATTGACAAGTTACGCCTGCTACAGAAAAAGGCACTTAGGATAATCGAAAACGTTCCACGTGACTATCATTCCCTTCCTCTTTTTGAAAAACATAAAGTCATTGATATAACCAATTTGTATACGAATAGACTGATAGCTAATTATCAACGATCCGTAAGGGAAAATAATGCCATTTTATTAAATCTTGGTAATCTAGAAGCAAACGAGTCTGTACACCCATCGCGACATAGGCCCCCTTGGCGTATTCCCTTTTCAAGGACAAATTTCGGTCTACAAAGATATCGCCATCAATTACCACTTTTATTAAACACTATGTTTTCCCGTGATGTTGAAATACACTCTGTTAGTCATCGTTCCATTCAAGAAGCTTTATAATAAGTGACCACCACTTTTTTGTATACTGTTGATTACAAAGTTGAATTCTTGATGTTTTTTCTTGTGTTTATCCTTTGTATAGGTGTATGCAAATGTATGTGTGCGCATATTCGTTCTTTTTTCTGTGTGTGCCAGTGCCGCTCTTACCTTGTACTGGGGTGCTGGGACTCGTCAAGCTGCAGACCTGCAGCTTTTTTCCCAGCGCCCCTGTCACAAATGTACTGTTTGTGGCAAAAATAAACGAATTTGAATTTGAATTTGAATATGTGTAGCACAGTCGCGCAATGCGAGTAGAATGGTGCCGTCACGTACCTGAGGACGGAGGTGGGACGGGGTAAATTTTCAAGGCCGTCATGGTGGGTGCAGTGGGTGCACTGACGACTGCCACCAGTGAGTGATCCGCGAAGTAAGGGGGTATGCGTGGTGGAAGTTTCTAAAACCATTCAATATTACGTGTAGCAACTGGATACTGCCAAAGTGGGATTTCGTATAATGCGAGAAATGTTTGAAAACAAGTAGTTTAAGCACACGACACCGTTTTTCTCTCTTCGTCGCGCAATGAAACTTTTTCTAGTAAGCTTCTGCACAGGCGTACGCCCCCTCCCCTGGCCTTGCTTCCCGCTGTCGCCATTTTCGCAGTTCAAAGCTCCGGTCGACCGACATATTCAGGACCTATCTTTGCGGATTTTTGTTTTGGTCATTCATTTTTTTTTTAGTATAGGCTAGTATGGGTCATAAAAGGCAATGAAGATCAGTACAACAGAAAGATGCCAATGTATTCTGACGGACGCAGGTAATTTGGGTGGCCCTTCATATATAGTTCGAAGACAACTCCGCAGACGGCGCTCGTTAGTGGAAAGAGGTCCACTCTTGGCGGTAGGCCAGGGCTGTTCTCTCTGCTGGATTTGCACGGCACGGTGGACGGAAAGTCCCGACTTCCCTCTCCTCGCGGCCAGAGGGGAAAGAAGAACGGTTTTTACATTCTTCGGGCGCGCGACAAAGAAAACGGACGAAGACGAAATATCTGCAAAGTATAGCCCGTAAAGCTATCGCTTTAAAAGCGTGGTGTAGGTTTGAAGTCATCGCCTTCTTCCACCAACAGCGGCAAGGTTGACAGTCTGGCATTGGGATTAACTTTTCCATCATCGACGTAAATAGAAGCAGCTTCGGACTGTCAACTTCGACGTTGTTGGTTTAAGGATGCCGCGACTTCAAGGAGCCACCATGCTTTTCGACGGCAATTGCTTTGTGGTTAGTACTCGTATGGGCAGAGCCACCTGCAAGCTGCGAAGCCCAGTTACCTGGCAGCAGATACTCGTCCGGCAGCCAGCCTTATAACTAGTAAGCCAGCACCATATACGAAACATGAAATTTAAAAACAATATTAAACTTGATTTGATATTGCAACTTCATTTGCATTCTCACCACACGAGAAGTACACCAGCTCGCACATGTTTTCAACTGTCAATCTTTTGTTCAAGTATTGCGAGAAAATTACTGAGCAGCTTTAATATTCGCGAGGCACTAAATTCGGCCCAAGTAGCAACCAGTTTTGTTCTGAGCACAACACCGGAAGTTTGAGATTATGTTTGGCTATATGCCACAAAAATATCCTTTGAATGACAACATTGGCCTCCTTGGGAGTAGTCTGTAAATTCCCCGTTTAACCAGTATTAAAGTACCAGAGAACTCCCACCAAGGACGACACTGCATTTACACCGTTTTGACAAGCTTGACTGACCACTGACCTGCCAGCGTGGCCCAGGCTGCTTTTACACCGTATAGCTTAGCTTGGCTGTTCCCTGAACTGCCAGGCCTGCTAGCCAGGCTCGGGAGAGGTCGCCTACGGTGCAAAAACGGTACTAAAACGGTAGCTTGTATAGATATGTAAACGTAATATTTTAATTATTGTATTATCATCGACAGCGTTTTTACGCGACAAAAAGTAACCTCGGTTACCAGTCTGGAAACCCCGCATTTCTTGCCAAACTCTGCCGAACCTGCGTATACATTCGGCAGCTCTTCTTGTGTTCGGCGTCGAATTTTCGATTCGGTAAACGTTCTGCCCATCAATTTTAAGATAATCGTCTGCAACGAGGCATTTAACTTGGAGATAAACTTCTTTTACTTAGAAAAAGTATGCTTAAATTAAGATATTAATGAAAAGGGGAATATTTCCTAGTTGTTCTCTGAGGTGGTCATTGCCGAATACGCAGATCTGAATTGTCCAGAGATCAGCAAAAGGGTGGAGCAATGAACAAGGACGTATTTTTTTCGTTTTGTGAATATCTGATGTGTTTTGATTGTAAACTGTGTGTGCGGAGCATATTAAAATATACCTCTAGGGCTTCGGTATCATTATCTTTTCTTTTTACTTTGTACATCTTAAAAGTAGCCCTGACACAAGCTTATTTACACCTTTAAGGGTGCGAAAGATTTGAATGTGTAGATGGTCCTCATCGGGGACATACAAATTAGTAACGTATCAAAAATGCCCACCCGAAAGTATTCAATGCTTAGTAACAGAGATGTAATTCGGTGTGTTGTTTTTAAAGGACTCTACGTAGAACGGTACTGAATGTTGTTCCTTTAACACCTTCAACGTTGCTCGTCAACTAATTTCTCTCGATGAGACGCCTATACTCTTCTGACAACTCAAGCCTCAAATTTTGTGTGACGCTTCAATGCATGCACGCGCTAAGCAAAGGAACCTAAAGTATCCGTACATGCCGGATGGCGGCATTCGTCAGCCGAGACATCTGCCAATCGTACTATGACTAGAGCAGGAAACTGTAGAGTATATTTGCTTTTGTCAACGAAACAAGCTAGTAAGGTAACGAAGCAAGTAAAAAAGCCACTCGCATATTATCTATAAAGATATGTTCGTACTTTGAGCTGAACTCTCAGTTAGGTATAAGTAATGCCTGGAATGTGAAATTTTCAAATACAAAATATGGTTTTTGGAACATATGGCAAACTTGGGAACTTGACAACATTTCGGCAATGCCGAACCTGTAGTTTGAGCGCAGAATGTTTTATGTGGCGGAGGTTCGCATCATCACTATTTACAGATTGCGGGAGGGGCAGTGTACAGCAGCTTTACTAATAAAGAACATAAGTCGAAATTATGTTAAATGTGTCGGGCACAAAAGCCAAATTCCATATGAAGGATATTTTTTTGCAAAGTAAATGTTTTGATCTCTCTTTTAAATATTTCTTCGAAGTCTCAGAAAAATCTGTGGGGGAGCACTTAAAGTTCAATAAATTCTTAATTGCATATTTACCGTAGTGTTGTTGAAGTCATTCATAAAGCTAATTGTTAATTTCATTAATTTCAGGAATGAAACACTCCCATTTAATTTAGTTATATGTTGTTGCTATTGTTTCTAAGATTATCAACTTATATAAAGCAGTGAAGTGGAAAGGATATCCCTCAAAGAAACTCAGTAAGTATAACGCGTTAGACTCCACTCTTCGACATCACGTTTGTAGTCAGAGAGAATGCAGGCAATTGAAATCCAGGTGACCCAATGAGCTCCGCAAGCGCAATTTCCTTGGGCGAGTCCAGGAAGATCTACATATACCGCAACCACGCCTGGTATCCAGTTCTTTCTTTAGAAACGGAGCAAGCATAAGCTATAAAAAGCACAATGAAAGATAGAACCGCATTAGCGACAAAATAAGAAAAGGCTCATATTTAGAAAGCAATCTGCACACGTGTTTTTCCCATCGCTTAGGGCGTCCTATTTTAAAAGCAATCCACCGCCCATCCCGTCAGTGTGCCGCGTCGACGCGAAAGCGAGCAAGCAAACAGGTCCGCGCCACCGACAGCGGCGCCCGGTGTCAGGTTCCGCCGTCCCGCACGGCCACTTTGCAGCCGGGAGGCTGCGCAGTTGGGGTAGCCAAACGAGAAAAGCAGATAAGCGCTCCCCTCTACACCGCCCCAACGAGCCCCCATCAAAAACCAACTCCGCATGCGCTGAAGGCGCGCAAAAGCTCGTTAGGCCTAAGTGAGGGTGGTCACGTGCCGACACGCGACTACGTCAATCAGGAAACAAGGTGGCGACCCGCTATTCCGCTGCCGTCAATCGGATTGTTGGTGTCTGCCGTCGGCCTTTGAATACGTCCGATTTGTTGGCCGATTTGAGGGCGTCTTTTGTGTATGGGCGTCTCGTTGGGGTGGAGGAGACCAGCATATCGGACCGGGAAGGGGATCCCCGGTTTAGGACTAATCCGTGCGCCCCTTCTCGCGATGCGTCGGGAGCAGACGGGGACGTCACGTGGCAACCTGCGCCCCCAGGGTCGGCCCTGCGCGCGGAGAGAACTGGCTTCGGGCTGTGCACTCGATTGGACGGACTCGCGGGGTTTGTCGCCAACTGGGCTGGGAAGACCGACCTGGAGGACAGATTGCACACAGGAGGGGCCTTGTGCGGATCCGATATTTGTTTTCACTCCCACGTTCATTTGCCCTTCCTGTAGCAAAGGGCCGTCTACATGGCCGTTCAGGAATCGGCCGTTTGTCTTCCCGCTGTCTAAAGTAACTTTCTAGGAAACTATATCGTGGCATGCAATCAAGATAATCGGCCTTAAAAGGATCAGACCTTGAAATCGTTAGTCTTTCAACCCCTAAAACCAGAAACATGGCATCATATAGCGTTACACGGACCCACGTGACTATGAAATGTTGTGCTGGAAAATTAATTGCACATTTGAATAACCAAAACGTAAAAACAAATGCAAATCTGAAAAAAAAAGTTTGCGATCATTGACGGCACGAAAAGGAAGATCTATAAGAAGCGATGCCATGTATTTCATACTTCCTTACAATGTTCTATAATTTAACAAATGTACAGTCCCCCGCAATATGAAAGACCGACTGGGAGCGCGTGGCCGAGAAGCTGGTTGGAGGGGGCGCAGCGCGCGCTCCGGGTGATCATATTCTGCCTCGAGGGGAGGACTCTCTGGTGTCAGAGAAAGCACAACGTGGGCTCACCAGGTTCTTGTGTTGGGTTCGTGGCTGAGATTAATTCGTTAGCGTCACGCCACGGCTTTGTGCTGCTAACGCCGCAATTGATGTCTGAGGAAGACCGAGCTGAGCTATGGCGAAAACCCTGGCCTTTTGACGCGCGAGGTCCGTGCCACCCTTCCAACGAACGAATGTTCGTTGGAAGGGTGGCACTTCAACTAAGTTCACTTTTAAAATGCATGACACAGGTATACCTTTAATATGCGTTCAATTGGCAGCGCCTCTTCTGATATTTTACACTAAAACAACATATAAAAAAATCTGCGTTGACTATGCGATTTGAGCCTTCGTGACCATATCCCCGGGGATGCCGCGGATAAAGCGCTCACTTCCGCCGAGTTTCGCTAAAGGGAAGCCGAAAACTGTTAAAGCGCATTCAGGACCGGTTAAGTGCCGAGTGAGCGTCCTCCCCTTGATGCAGAATGGAATCGCCCGGAGATCGCGCAGCGCCACCGCCGGCTACTGTCTCGACCCCGATCTTCATGTGGGACTTTCATATTTCAGCAGACTGTAGAGACGCGAGGCTTTTTTTTTGTCTGAATGCTTAAAATCAGCTGCAATAGAGAGTAATGATAAATTTGAACTTCAATAGTAAAAAAAACTGTGGAAAGAGTTTGTGTCACTTTTCTCGTTGTATAGGTACAATATTAGCAAAAATGAACGCATCTAGACGTGTAATCCCTCGGCCCATGGCGGGTAGCCCAAATGGTGTTCATCTTACACGCAAGGCTCGGTGCATTGCATTCCTTTTACACGCAACGCCGCGTGTAAAATAAACACCTTCCATCGTGCACTTCGTTCCGCGATCACACGTCTAGGGGTGTTCTCTGCGACGGCCGCCTAGAATTGCGGCTGCTATACGGTACGTGAGACGGGATCTACGAGGCCGAGTGCCAACACTGCTTTTGGCCGACATGAGAGCGTAGGCTGAACGCGTCTATTCGTCGCCTTCCATCTCCGCTAAACCCCTGCAGACATCCGCCCCCCACGCGCGGTCACCTGCCGACGTATGCTTCATCCATAAGGTGTACGGGCAACAATGGGAGCGACAGCATCCCCGTCGACCAGGTTTCTTTCAGACAATCTTCATGGCCTCATGTCAGCTGCACTTTCACTGAGACCGGATAATTTTCAAAGGAGTCTTTTAGCGACCACAGTCATGATAACTTTACTAAACGCAGCCTCTGTGTGCTGTGGGCGATGGGAATTCGCTTCGACACCTTCGGCCGATAACAACGAGGAAACCGACACGGCCGGCGTTTCCGACTCTGCCGCTCACCTCTCGCGACCAGATGTATCGACGTATCCCGTCGTTATTCATGTGTGCGGCAACCTCGTGGCTTTCAACGTCGGAATCCTACGAAACTGTAATAGACCCTTTCCGAAATTCATTCTGGCCACTTTGATCACTATCATCATCTGTGGAACGGCATCTGTGCCATACCAATGGCGGCCTTCTAGTGACTGATAAAGGAAGACGTTGAAGATGCTCCTAAGTGAATGTTGCGAGGCCTGTACATTTGGGGGGTCAGTACGACGCGATGTAGGTCGCGTCGTACGGGTCAGAACGACGGGTCAATACTGACGGGTCAGTACGACGCGACGACGGGACGAACACAAGAGCTACGTAAGCGTTTATTTCTAATAACTCAGATTCAGTCAATCTGTGGGTGGTACACAATCGGCTTTGAAGCACTTTGGTGTATAGAAGTTTCTCGAGGCATCTGAGAGGGTTGTAGCATTGTTCAGAATGCGGGTTCTTGGTCACCATCGAACTGAAAGTGATTGAGAAAGAACTCACACTGAACAATTCCTCGCGTGCCGTTGACTTGCGAAAGTGACGGTGCCGATACAAGTTAATTTCCGCCATTGATATGGCAAAACCTAAACTGCTTTACAAACCACCAGATGGCACTGAATTTCGGAAAGGGTCTATTCTCAGCTGTGCGACTGCGCTACCCAATCTTGCCACGCCATTTTATTCGGTGCTTTCTTTCCTGTCAGATATGTATATATGTATACAAAAAAAAAAACTGAATATGTGTATACAAACAGCTGAACCATTAAACTTGGGCGGGTACTTACGCCACCTAGCGAGCATGTTGGATATTACAAATGAAAACAAAATAAACTAGCACCAACGGCTTAGGAAGATTCCGACTCGTACACGTTACAAAAAAAAAAAAAACTAAGAAACGAAAGCTACCATTACTTAAGGCTAAATTGTAGCTAGTTACATTGACAATTATCCTTCCATAAAAGTAAGTGACCGTTATTTCAAAAATTAATACTCTATTTTATCGGCATTACTTTCAACCTTCTGTCCAAGCGCAAGATACAAAACACAAAGGTGTTTGGAAGCATTTATTTCTGCCGCCAGTCACACTTTTCTGGCCTTAAGAAAACGTTGGCTCTCGAAACTTCTTGTCGGACATCTTGTCTCGTTTCTAAGCTAAGATGTCGACCGTCACGTGCTTCTTGCAAATTATTAGACAGTTATCTGACCTGGTGAAAGCGCGCACCTTCGTTGTTACCGCGGAGCGGGCTGCACAAAATATTGGGCCAACAATGGGGCAAAAAATTGTTATATTGGCCCAAGTTGGGCCGGCTTCGCCAACGCGGGCACCCAATATTGGTAAATGTTGGGGAAATCTTGCTATAATTTGCCAATATTACCCAGTCTGTGCCCAATATTGGTAAATATTAGTATAATCTTGGTATACTTGTCCAATATTATCCTGTACGCGCCAAATATATGTAAATATTGGGACAATCTATAGCTGAACATTATTATCAATATTATCTAGTATTTTCCGCATATTGGCAAATATTGGAATAACCTTGGTATAGCTGCCAAATAATATCCAGTATGTGCGAATATGTGTAAATATTAGAAAAATCCTGGTATAGCTTGACAATATTACCAATCCAGCATTAGCACAATATTGGTGAATATTGGGATATCTTGGTATAGTTGTCCAATGTTATCCAGTATGTGCCGAATACTGGTAAATATTAGGACAATGTAGGCAAAGCTGGACAATATTACCAATATTATCCACTATGTGCCCAATTTTGGTTAATATTAGGCAGTGAGGAGCCAAATGCTCAACAAATGTACTTAAGGTAAGATACTAAATGAAGTGCAACTACGCATAAAGTTGGACGAAGAGAGGAAGCGTGCCTCAGTGCGCCGTCCTTAGGTCTGAAGAGTGACGAGGTGAATTTTATCATGACTTGTGGAAAGTTCGTCTGATCGCGGATAAGCGTGTGCGTGGAATCGGTTTGACGGGTTTTTGTGTGTTTTTTTTTTCTGTTTATTTCGTGTTTTCTGCACAAATGACCTTTCAGTTGCTATTCAGCGCCGTGTCTGTCATTACCTCTTCTACTCGTTCTTCGTTTATTTTCGTGCTGTTCCCGTTTCATGATGATGCTAAATACCCATTTGAAAATGTCATTAACGCAGTATTAAAATGATTTTAGTGCGAACTGTTTTGAGTAAGGTACAAACACATTAAAAAAGTAATTAAATTACATTCGAAGATACTTGCCAAGATTGGCAAGCTGGAAATATAAGAATAAAAAGTCAGAAATGGGTACTCTATTTGTGATCCCTTCTCTTAAGATCACATTTTGTCGGGATCTTTCTGACTTTCAAGAAGCGCCATTAGCGGCTACAATTGAAGTTTCATCTGAAATAAGTCGGGATATGCAACATAATGCGTGCCGAAATAATTGAGAAAGAAAGGTTACTCATGCACTGCAGACATGGCACCTGCCGTGATTTAGTTTGACGGCAGGCTCGGCTCATGACGCATTCCGCAATAGGTTTGTGACATGCCCCGCCGAGTTTCGGGGGACTTGACATATAGTCTGGCATTGGATATCGATAAAAGCGAAACTAGAAGTTGATAAGGAAGTTGATGAGTACGGGAATGAAAGACACAGGTGCACACTCGGGAGAATCATCGACTCGAGGGCACCAACCTCTGTCGCTGATTAACATACAAAGAGCGAGTACTTTGTCCCCCAGTCAAGACCGAAAACGAAAACATGCATCTTCAAACTGTAAAAAAAACGAAATATAGGAACTTCAAGATAGAAACACAGAAAACACCTTCACAAAATCGCGTCTAAACCCCATTCTTCTACCCCATTCTGTACCGGTTCAAACCTTTTTTGACGCATAGAGGTTTAGATGGTCTAGATATACCAGAATCAAAAAAATTCAGCAGAGACACTTAACTGCTTACCTGGAGGAATGCAAAGCATTTCTACACGCAACACATTCCTACAAGCAGCGGGCCAGGTCTTCCTTTTTCACACGGCGCTACAGCCGGTGCCATCACCCCCCCCCCCCCCCCCCCCCTCGCTGGCACCGACGGCTTCCGTGACAAAGCATCTGTCTTGCTGTGCTTTTTTTGTGTGTTTTATTTCCCAGGCGCGTCCGCTTTGCAGCCAATGAGAATTGATGTGCCGTTTTGGTCAGCCAATGGGAATTTACGGGCCATTTTAGTCGCTCAATGTTTGTTTCGGTTCCGTCTTTCGCTGCTACAAACATCAGATAACGCCGGCTTCGCTCCATGCGACACTTAATGCTTTCGCTTAAAATCCACTAGTTCATAAATAACTCCACCTCGCGGAAAACTGGTTTTGAGGAATTTGAGTAGAAAACAGTGCTCGCATTCGGATGGAGATGAAGGTAATGATTTTTAACGAGCTTCAGAGCAAAAGTTAAGCCGGAATAGGCACGCAAGAAGATTATGAAAAGTTCAATCTAGGCCACTGCAGCTCAGTAAAACCAGCATGATCTAGCTTTGTTGTCCGAGGGAATGCGTGTGCTCGCATGAAAACGTGTTCACACATTTTTATACTGTAACCTCCTGAACCGGCAATTTCCGAAAATTGTTCATTGTGATCGTACCAAGGGTTCGCGTCAGGATCCACCGCTGACAGAACCACTCTAGATCCAAACAAAAGGTGGTGTCTAAGTGTTAAATGCGGATGATGTCACTAGCCCTTCTCTAGCTCCAAGCTTGACGTGCCATTCAAAGACACCTTTAAAAATAAAAAAAAGAGGAGAAGAGGAGAAGAGGACAAGAAAATGCATAGAGGCGGGCGTACTTGGGGTTTCCATTTGTAGTTTTGTTGGCATTTAAAGACTCGCTTTGGTGATGCCTTGTTTCCTGATCTCCGTTCGGTCGCTTGGCTCCAAGATTCAATCGGTTCAGCTTTGCACTGGAGTTTGACGATCCCTAGTTCCGTAGATTGTTCTGGCGAACATTTGTTTCCCAAGGTTGCATAATCTATTTGATTTTCTGAGTACAAGATAGTAAGAAATATGACAAAGAAAAAGAAGCAAATACTCTAGACTAAATTAATTTGCAAGGTACCAAAATACTACAAAAGGTATTTAATATACAGTATTTTGTGTAGAGTATTTAAGACAGTCACAAGTCTCAGATTTGAAAAAAATTTGGTATAGCTGGACAATATTACCGAGAACATACAGAATAGTGGTAAACATTGGTATAATCTTGGTATAGTTGTCGAACATTATTCACTATGCCTGAATAATAATTAATATTTGGACAAGCTTGGTACAGCTGGACAATATTACCAAACTTATCCATTATGTACACAATATATGTAAACATTTGGATAACCTTGATATAGCTTTCCAAAGTTATTCAGTATGTGCCCAATATTGGTAAATATTGCGACAGTTTTCGTGTAGCTAGACAATATTCCTAACATTATCCAGTGTGTGCTTAATATTAGTATATATCGGGATAATATTGGTAAAGCTGTACAATATTCCCCTGTCTTTACGTATATAACTCTTTCTAAACTTACATCTTTACCAACGCGCTCACTAACAAGTATATTATCCAGTGTTCCCAATATTTGTAAATATTAGAACAAAATTGGTATAGCAGAACAATATTACCCCTATTCACAAGAACTTTCACAACATTGCTGTAGCTTGACAATATTACCAATATTACTCATTATGTGCCCAATATTGGTAAATATTGGGATAATCTTGGTATATTTTTTTTTTATTCAAATACCCTCAGGGCCAATCGGCATTAAAGAGGGGAGTGGGGTGTAGCAAAATAACAAACGAAAAAAATTAAAAGGGCAGACTACATAGGGTATCCTGATATCTCAGGACAGTAAAAAAGTGTTTATAGCATTTGTTTAACATTTGGGCATCGACAATTTAAATTACGAAAGTCAGAAGGTGATTCCATTCTAACCAAGTTGTTGGGGTCGAATGACTGTAGAAATGCGATGGTATCACATTTGCATATTCCAACTTTGAAGTGATATTCGATGCGAGGTGAAATGTAGAACGACGTGTGACGATAAGACCTTGCTATAAAGGGGTACTACAACTTAATTTCGGCGCTTATATTCTGGTGTATATGTGTTCAAAGGAGCAGTATCACATCGAACACACCAAAATATTGTTAAAAAAGTCACGAAAAGGAATTTTAAGACGAATTAAACGATTAGCAAAGAGCACCTGGTGGGTGTCGTTAACGCCTCATTTGTAATGCCCGCCTAGGAACCTTGACAGGTAGTGACGGTAACTGTCTCGCCTCCGGCCACCATGAGAGATTAGGGGAAGGAGGAACTCTCGTCTTCACGAGAATCCCTTTTGTGTGTCCCAGAAGTCGCTATTGTCCCTCTACAAGATTATAGGAGATTAACCCGTCACTCACAATTTGTACAAAAGCAGCCGCTTCGGTGGCTGGAACGACTAGGCCATTCTCTCGACGTCATCTTCGCAGTAGCTTTGCTTTTCCCGAGACGAACTACGTCACGATTGCGTTGGATGTCACGTGCTCTCCGCTGGCTGTTCTCCGAGCGCTTGCCAGAGTGGGCCGTTTATAACAAAAAATACAGCCACCAGGCTCAAAATACAAACGTGCGATTGTCATTTACGGATGTTGTGGATCATATTCAACCTATGTTTGAACACGACGGGTATAATTTAAATTTCGTTGAAGTATCCCTTTAAGTACGGGTTAGCATGATACATCTTCTGAAAAAGACATAAACGAGCAACTTTACATCGGAGAGAGAGGTTCGGCAGGGACAAGGGGATTTTCATGGAGCTTATAGTTGCAGTGCGGTGAAAGTTACCTAGAATAAAACGGGCAGAACGCTTCTGGACCGCTTCCAGAACATTAATTTGATTAGACTGATTGGGGTCCAAGATAGAAGCACTCTCTAATTTGGAACGAACGAGAAATTAATATAGTGTTAATGTTAAGGCTGACGGCGCGAGAGCAAAATTTATTTTCAAATAACGTATCATGCGGTTAGTGTTATTGATAACATATTCAACACGCAGTTTCCAGGATATATTACAAGTAATGTGACCGCCCAAATATTTATAAGAAGAAACAGGGGTCAAGGGGACTTTGTTGAGATGGTAGAAAAGCCGATGAGGATTAGTGCGCGATATCCTCATAACGTTTCATTTAGTAATGTTAAGTTCCATATTCCAAAGTGCTCATCAGTGGTAAACAGCATTGCTAACTTTCTGGAGCTTTAAACCATCAGAGTCTTTAGTAGATTTAATATATATTACACGGTCGTCACCTCGTCAATATTACCCAGTATGTACGCAGTATTGGTAAATATTGGGACAGCCTTGCGATATACCTTTCCAGCGGCAGTCGTAATTGAATCCTTTACAGTGCGCGTCCCCGGTTTTTAAGTGTACGTCAGTGTTGCCCGACTGCGCTGGGCTGAGGGATTTTCGTCAGTGAACAGTGGGAGCCTGCATAGGCACGATTCCGGATTCTGGTGGGGGTTAAATTAAGGCATTCTATCGCTTCTTTGGTCTTTTATTGCGAATAGAACTTCTCGAGGCTTTTAAAAAAAGCATTGTACGATTTTTGGAACCAAAAGCAATATTAAGCTATTTTTAATGCGTCCGTGCGCGACAGAACAAATGCAACAGGAATGTTTGTTTAATTTTAAGCTGATATTTTATGACGCCATGTACTGAGCCGCGTCAGTCTACAAATGTACTAACTGTGGAAAATATTAGACCACACAAGATGGCCGAAAGGCATAGGTGTTCCCCGCTCACAACATCAAATTCAACAAGTTTCGTGAACCGAACAACATAAATTGTACATGCACCACGGTGCCGCGTTATTCGAACAAGGGTTCTTTGAGAAATATCTAAAATAAAACAACATATCCAATATACAATGTCGTCCACAGTCACTTCACGATGATCGGACCGAATCCGGCTTGTTTTAGGGCAAATTTTTGTGAGAGCCGCTTTTTTGCTCAGCATCTAAACAAAAAAAGGAATGTGGCTGTTCTGTACCCTAGCCGTACACGTTCAACAATTTTTCGCGAAAACCGGTAGCAATCAGGAAGGCTCACGGAGCACCGTTTACTTTGTCACCGAAACATTTGTGTTTCGCATGTCGCGTGCCAGCCTATCTCAGTGGTCTGATTGCCGAGCTTAGTATAAAGCGCAGACGTCTCGGTGACTTGTGGTGTAAGCTTTCCAACGTAGCGTAATGTAAGGAAACGGGGCTGTGTGAACCAGCCCTACTCAGGCGCGCTTCCGCAGTTGGCCGGGCTCGGAGAGGAGCGGTAACGAAAAAACTATCTAATAAAACTTTCTGTTTGCAGTCAGTACTGACATAAATATATAGCTGTACTTGTTACTGCGTTTGGATCATAGTGACAATACTGGCCCTCCTGGCACACCTATGTCCAGAGGTCCGTTTTTTGCTATTTCCAGCACAGTAACCGAGCCATCTGGTGATCCCCTTTGGAAATAAGTTAATCGATGCCGTCAGGGCCGTCCCCAGCTCTATCTTTCTGAACCCAGAGTTATAAAGTGAGGAATTAGCGTTCGCATATCGCCGGTTCTAAGTGAACACGGGACGCGCAACTTGTAGAATTTCATTTAAAGCAATCCACCTTTCGAACGAACGTTCGCTTATTGACTCATCTTAAGTGCCAATAGAACAGAAAACCAGCCCACTTTCTCTTGCACACAATTAAAAAAAAAAAGAGATCAGATGCCAGAGCGCTATCTGAGAAAACCAATAACGCGTGAAGTAATTTCTTTGAAATTGTTTTACAATCAAGTGTAGTTTACAAGAAAACTTCTGGCGCTCAACTTCTGCTATTTTTTTATGCTGAGTTCCAGTGTTTACCGGGAACATTTCCTTAAATGTCGTAGCTGCGTTAGGATGTGCAACAGAGATACTACATTTCAAAATCACATAAAAAAGGCTCTTTTTGAATAAAACAAATTGTGAGTGTGCTAATTAAAAAAGTTACGTATACACGAAACGAGACGAGTCCTTGATCCAGTCAATAAAAAAATAAGAACGCCTCTTGGATTCATTGCAATTCTAGAAACTTGGAATGCATAGAGGTATGTATTTGAATATATCAAAACTTGCACTTTTTGTTTTCTTATTGTGCGCTAAGTTTTGAAAAATGCATATGACATTTTACACTAAAAGAGTGATGATGAATTGGCAATTTATTTGCAAAAAGAAGGAAATGCGTGGCGTGCGCCCAGACGCGACATTTGCACCGCAAACAGGAGCGTTAGCACAGCTGCCACCGGTATTATGGTTGGGGCTGTGGGACCGCCGCCTTTGGTATTGGTATTGGTATTTATTGCGTGCCAAAAACAATGTGAAGGCTTTGATATTGATGCACATAAAAGTCACGAATGAGTTCAACATGCAAAGACGTGAAATACAGGAGTGACACATCAGTCATAATAAAACAAATTACAGACACAACTCGGAATTCAAAGTAAAATAGGCATGGAAAAGAAATCACGCTGCACAAGGCTATTACAAACAAGTTGAATTCTCTGCATTGGTGACCGTTCAATCTGCTTGTCAAGATAAAACGTATTGCAGAGTCGCGTATGTTTAGCTGGCACATGAAAGCTTGTACTACTCAAAAGATCAGGTACATCGAAACAACCTTGTATGAGTTTCGGTAAAAACACCACACCTCAGCGATTCCGGCGATCAATTAGGGTTCTGAGGTTTAAAACTTTAACAAGAAAATTATACTCGAAATAGAGACTCCTGTTAAAATGTTTATCGTAGACTATGCGTATCAGACGCCTTTGTACCATTTCAATGCGTCTGCAATAGCTGTGTGATGGAAAGTTCCATACAGCAGACGCAAATTCAAGTCGTGGCCTAACCAAAGCACAAAATAAGCGTAATATAGTATCAGGTGCCTGGAAGTGTCGAATCAAACGTTAGATCATCCCGAGCACTTTAAGACCGGTACCACAAATGTTTACAGTCTACTAGCACTCCAAGGTTCCTGACTTCATCAGTTCGAGCAATAGTACAGTTACCCAACTTGTATTTAAAGTGTAAGGGATTATCGCGTCTTGTTAGCGAGATTACACTGTAAACAAGTCAGCTGCTTTTTACGGAGAAATTCTCTGGCGAAAAGTGCTGCCCGAGAATTCATCCGTAATCCAATTTAGTGAGGGGCCCGCTAAAACACGGACACCTTTACGTTATAACCTTTACGGACTTTTCCGTAAAGGTTAAAACGGATTGTGCTCCTTAATTGGAAAATTTAGATCTTCCGTAAAGGCATAGCGGAAAAGAGTCCTTAATTAGTTGCAAGCACGGCCCCTGGGTGCCGCCACCTTGCTATTTTGGGTGCGCTCTGGGGTGCACCATAGTCAGATTACGACGCCTTAGCAAGGCATTGTAATCAATTTATGGTGCGTCCAATGTGCACCCCAGCAGCCAGGATGGCGGCGCCCAAAGGCTGTGCTTGCAAACGTGTATACACAGAACCATCTGTAAGGAGGTGAACACAAATATGCCTTTTGTAAAAAAAAAAACAAGAACATTGTCATTTAAAAAATGTTTTTGAGTGGCTTATTTTGTGGTACTCACAGAAGGAATATATTGCATCCGAAGAAGTCGTATGAAAATAAAAGAGCTTAGTCACCTTGGAGTGCTTCATATAGGGTCCTCAAAGGTTTCAGTCAAAATGGATACCCTATGCCGTTTTGCCTCTGTTCTCACGTTCTGTGTCGAATTTCGTCCATCACGCCCAGCTAGACAAGAAAAAGAGAGAAGAAATAGGTGTAAATTGAAGTATAATGATAATAATAACTATTTCATCGATTATGATGGAGCCCCAAGGAAGAAAGCTGCAGCGCACAGCTTGACTGGTCTTCTTTCCCCTTACACTAGTCAATGACAAGCATGCAGAAAATAAAAAGAGCACATATAGAGTAGGAGCACTGCACATCTAAGATTCATATGCATACAAACTGTGGTTCCCATACATACAAAGAATGAAGCCCATGCATCAGGCACATCCATACTCCGACAAACATAATAAATCTATTAGAAGAGTGGTTCTAAAACACTCAAGGCTGGAGGACTCTTCTGGTCTGGTAAAAGTGACGGGGACCCCTCCATGACAAAGAATGAGAAGCGTGGGGAGACTACAATGTCAAATTAAAAAATAATCCTACCATATTTGCTGGAACACAAAATATATGAGTAGGCCCCTAATTAAAATAACTGAGCACAAATGAAGCAGATGTTTCAATGTAGGCAGGCCCAGCGTTCAAAGAGAAAAATGTATTTCACAGAGCACTCGCTGATCCTAGATAAAATTCATGTATCGATCGTGCTGGTCACATCAGCCTCTTAACTTCCAGAATCAACCACAAGCCTCTCCAATCTTCGGTGCTTGCAATGAGACACTCACGTCAAGCTTACTGTTTTGCACCAGTGATGTGGCGCACAGCTTCCCCGCATGGCACCGCTGTTCGCGGAGAAACAGAGGCCAGGGGGAAGCGCTTCCTCGCAGTCAACTAAATGGAGTACAATTTGTTTTTTCTCAGGATCATAGATCGATCTTCAACTTCAGAAACCAGTGCTAAAAAAGGTAGACCTCTATCCGAACCAACCGTTCAATTCTATCATGAAATCGACTTGATTTATAATATTCTGATATTAAGAAACATTGCACAAAGTGTGACATTTGTTGTCTATAAGAGCAAAAAGTTCCATTGCTTAGCTTGACTAACAACCAGGGGGTATGCAGACCCCCATTTGGGAACCACTGTACTAGAAGTCAAGCAATGACTTACCGTAAAAAAAAAAAAAAACTCCGGAGCTGCCAACTTTTTTTCTGATCCAAAATATCACACACTGCAGGAATTTCTCCAGACACTTCACTATAAAACATTGTTTGAAGTTTTGTGACCGGAATCCAACATCCTGAAAAGTAATAAATACATGAATTTAAATGCCAGTACGCCAATATAAACAAATTATATTCATGTTACACAGGCAGCCTTAACCTCAGTTAAGCTAACCATGGTTCCTGGCCTCTAAACTGAACCGAGATGCTATTACATGGCTCCCTAGCTCCAAGTTGACACGAAAACAAAACCCAGTGTAGGGTTAGGTCATCACTATGAATACTGAAGCAGATTAATTGTCAAGGCATATTGTATTGTTCATAGGCGTCTTTAAGCGCTTTCAACTGATTTGAATTAAATATTGTAGGGTTCGGTGCTACTGCTCACCCGCAGGAAGGACCAACGAGGCAGATCTCAGAAAAACACACCTTTACTTTCTGGTGGTAGCCAACCGACTCCCGAGCCCCGAGCCTGGAGCGTGGCTCGCGCGCACGTTGCGCGCCGGGCGCCGAGCACGAGTTCTTTTTCCGCGCTGTTGGCCTCAAAACCCACAAACTTCCCCCCCCTTCTCTGTCCTCTGGCTCCGTGGCTGTACTCTCTGGTTGTTGGTGGTAGCGGAGGAGGGGGTTGTGACGATGCAGGCGGCTGGATGCGGTTCGTGGAGGCCGCCTCCGGATTGGTGATGCGGTTGTTGCAGTTGCCAATGAAGTCCTTGAAAGACAACGTGCCGTCAGGAAGCTGAAAGGGCAGCTGCGCGTCATTCAGGAGCGCCCGGTTTTAGTACCCGAGCTGCCTCTTGATGTTGGAGAACTGTGCGTTGTTTTGGTGACGCACTGCTCTCTGCTTGGCCAGGTGATCCTCCATCTGCACCATGACACAGCCGTTCTTGTTCTTCAGTGATATTGACGACGTTGCCGTACAGGCAGAGCAGGTTGAAGAGCTTCTCGGCGTTCATCTTGTTAGAGTTGAGGCCGTACACAATCAGCAGAGACCCTTGGTGTGGACCCACCGCTTGAGGACGAGTGGATACCCCCGGGGCCGTGGCTGGCAACGTAACGCTTAGGTGGACCTTCGTTGCGGTCCTGGTCTCCGTTGGTCTGCGCCCCGTAGCCGTCACTGTAGCCGCAGCCGGGGCTGCTGATCTGGCGGCGTAGCTAGGGCCGGTAGAGGGTCCTCGGCTGCCCACTGCGTTGCCGTAGTCCCCGAAACCCCGTGGCTCATCGAGGAGGTTGAAAGAACATCCGGCAAGGGTTGTGGCGCTGGCGGGACGTGTCGAAGGTTCGAAAAGAACGAAAAAAAAAAAAGAATCAACAGTTGTCTTCTGAAGAGGCTTCTACAAGAAAGCGTCGGTAACGTTGGGCGCGGCAATAGACTAGCTAAATTTGCGAGCACACTGTCGGTGTATATCGCACAGAACTACGCGCACAATCTGTATGGTGCGGAAACTAGTTCTCGTCAAAGCCTATTCCAACGCGCATCTTCTAAGTCTTCGTCTTCGTATTCGTCACCAACATAAAAAGGAGTCATTGCAGAATTAAGTATAACCCGGATCGGCATCACTCTCCACCTGCGAGAGAAGATCGTCATGCGATTCATAATACCGTTTGAGGTTGGTGACACGAACAGGTCCAGCGAGTCGTCCAGACTCACAGTGAACACGCGTGTACGTAAGGCGTGAAGCCTTGTCTCGCACTCGATACGGACCATCCCACCGGTTCGCCAGGGAAGCTGTGAAACCTCTGGAGGCGTCACTAAGTGCGTGTGTCCGTCGGAATACAAGGTCTCCAACTTCGAATTGCACGTCCCGGTGGCCACGATTGTACTGCTCAGCCTGCTGAAGCCGTGCGACGTCCAAGCTCTCCCGGACATCACGAACGATGTGCCTGAGTCTGCGTCGTAGGCTTCTTGCAAACTGACCGTATGAGCGAGCAGCGCCAGGAGTGTTGGTCGTGCAAGTGTTTTCCACCGGGAAAGTCAGCTCTTGTCCGAAATTAGGGCAAGCTGGCGTAAACCCTGTAGACCAGATAACGGTTGTGCGTGTTGAGAACGCGAGCTCTGGGAGCTTTGCGTCACAGTCATGGAGACGTTCGGTGTGAGCTATTAACATCGATTTTAAGTTCCGGTTCACCCGCTCTGTGATGTTAGCTTGTGGGTGATAAAGGGACGTCCGCCTGTGTTGAATGCCCAATGCGGCACATGAGTCCCGGAACACTTTGCTGGCAAAATATGTAGCGTTGTCGCTAATCAATTTCGCCGGAAATCCGAAGCGTGTGAACGTCTCTATCAGACATTCCAGATTTTCTTGGACGTCAGTGATCGCAATGCAAATAGCTCAACCCACTTGCTAAAGTGATCGGTGACAACCAACAAGTACTGGTTGCCACGCGGACTGCGTGGGAAAGGGCCCATGACATCGACAGCAACGCATTCCCATGGGGATCGACTCACGACTGGCTGCATGAGACCAGGGGGCTGACCACCGCGCGGTTTGGCTTTTTGACAAACCGGGCATGAACGAGCGTACCTCAGCACGTCCTGACGAATTCCTGGCCAAGTTGCAGTACGGCTTAACTTTTCAAAAGTCTTGCAGCCACTACTGTGACCAGCCAGAGCAGAGTCATGATAGTATCTAATGAAAGACGTGCGAAGTCGCCGAGGTATCGCGGCTCGAAATGAAGTGTCTGTGAAGCCACCCTCCTCGTCGTGGATCTGAGGTATATACCGGAGGAGCAGACCGTCTTCGGCCAGCAAGTATGAGTCGAAACCCATGTCAGCGTCCCTGTTGCCACGTCGGTCACGTGAAGATAACCACTCAAAGACCCTGCGACAAAGTCCATCGTTCTGCTGTGCTGCACGAAGCTCATTTCGGCTAATCAAAGTACCCCAGCGCGAGCCAGCATCTATCACAGCCACAACATTGGCATCCTCGGGCACGTGCTCTTCGCCAAGCGGAGCGCGCGACAAAGCGTCTGCGACTTTGTTTTGTGAACCTGGCTTGTGCACAATGGTGTAGTCATATTTTTGAAGCGTTAAGTGCCCAGAGTGCTAATCGTCCTGCCGGATTCTCCAGCCGCTGAAGCCAGGATAAGGCGGCATTATCCGACTGGATCACAAAGCGCGCGCCATCAAGATACATGTTGATTTTCTGCAGGGCGAATATGATAGCTAGGCACTCAAGCTCGCAAACGTTGTAATTCCGTTGAGCTGCTGTCAACGTATGGCTAGCAAACGCAACGGGTCGTAAGACACCATCAAAGTCTTGAAGCAGCACAGCACCTAAACCGTAGCCGCTCGCATCGGTTTGCAGCACAAACGGACGGTTGAGGTCTCGGAGCTTCAAAGAAGCTGTCTCAGCAATAGCTCTGGACAGTTGAAGGAAAGCATTTTGCTGTGCCTCCGTCCAACGCCATTTGACGCCTTTGCGCAGCAGTTCGTTCAGAGGCCGCGTTATTTCTGCACAGTGGGGGATAAACTGGCGGTAAAATCCAACCATTCCCAGAAATCGCTGCAAACTCTTTGCATCATGTGGGGGAGGAAAATCTGTTATGGCTTTCAGCTTGTCCTCGTTAGGGCGAAGCGCACCGCCGTCGATTACAAAACCGAGCAGGTTAATCTTGGATGTTGCCAGTTGCATTTTTCCTGGGTGAACTGTCAAACCAGCATTCCGCATGCGCTCGAGGATAGTCCGAAGGTGTACAAGATGTTCTTCAAACGTGCGTGAGAAGACTACTACGTCATCCATATACGCCATGGCGTAGTTATGCCGTGCATCTCCGAGCACGATGTCCATAAGACGTTGGAATGTGGCAGGAGAGTTGCTCAAGCCAAAAGGCATGCGCACAAACTTGTACACTCCTCTGTAGCATGTGAATGCGGTTTTCTCGATGTGAGCGGGTTCGACCTCTATCTGGAGGAAACCGCGACTGCAGTCAAGAGTCGTGAAAAAGCTCGCGTTTCCCAAGTTGTACATGATCGACTCAATCGAGGGGTACGGGTACGCGTCACGAACGGTTACCCTTATGAAAATGGCTATGAGTTTCTATTGCAATGTCGCTGACAAAACACAATGAACTCACATGACTTTTTTTGATTTTGTGAATAACTTCCTTATGCGTTCCTAATGTGTTTCAAAACATATTGGCCACCGTGCTTAAAATATTTTTATGGCATCTGAATTTTCATTGAGTTCCTGATGCGTGAATTTCCTGATGTGTTTGTTTGTGGTGTGTTTTCAAGTAGGCTCACAGGGCTGCACTGCGCACCCTTACAAAAATGATCAATGAGTTTCAATCAGGTTTCTGATGTATTGTTTTAGAATACATTAGAAACTCAATTGAAACTACAGCTCACAATATTATTTACATGTACCGTATTTACTCGAGTAATGGCCACACTATTTATGAATAAGGCCTTTGTGTCTACCTTCCCGCAAAACACATATACAGCCAATCATCGTGTTGCGCATAATTACCATAGCGAATAACTAGATCAAGGGCACGAGTCTCCATACAAATGCAATCTTTACAGATGGTATCTTCGCGCCAAGACGTTATCGCTGTCCTGTAAACAGCTGGAATCATGCTTTCGATCGCGGTGATTGGCAATTCGCGTGCTTTGCGGAAAAGCGAACCTTTATGTTTCGTTCATAAACAGTGCGGCTATTACTCAAGTAAATGGAGTATATTGTTCAGACAATCATGCATGCAGTGTACAAGAAACGCAATAAATGCACGTTTCAACATATGCATTTTTATCCTATTTAGTGCAGCCTATATGTAGTTATTTGAACATGTACATTGCATGTAGCTTTACATTACATTGCATGCAGATAGCATTCCCATACATGCACATAAGCAGACTTACACATCCTACTGTAGATGCAGTAAGCTCCAAGCTTCGATACCTGTACACCTACTGTAGCTGAGTAACAGCTTGAACGTGAAACAAATGTAATCAGTTTGTGTCAATTATAACGATGAAGTACTACCAGGAAACAGCTGTGGAGTAACTGTCTGCTCCATTTAAATTAGCATTCCAAAGTAAAGGTGCTGAGGCAAGTATAGTCAAACACATGTAAAACTGCTTTATTATGTTCATTTCCACAAGTGCTGGCAAAAAAACAAAATTTATTTGGATCGAAAGATGCTGCTTGCACGACTTAATGTAGAGATGTGTACACAAATAGAATATTAATTACCAAATAAGAAAACAAACAAACACAACGTTGTGGTCGTACGTCCAATCAACAAATTAAGGATGCCGCTCTATGGCAGCCATGACACAGTATATTTTCACGTTTTTGAAAGACTATTTTGTGCCTCTAAGCTCTCTCAAAATAGGTGTTATATATCACGTTGCAGGATTGTATTTTCTTCTTTCTGATGTAAAATATGTTTCTTTAGTCTGAAAATCCGACTTTGAGCACCTGAAAATATGGGAAGTGTGAGAATTTTCGGCAAAACGTGGTTTAATAGTACAAATAGGCAGTGTCTACAATTCAGCACTCTGATTAGAAGAGTGCGCCTTTTGTGTATAAGGGCCCTCAGTTCTGTACTTTATATATTTTAACAAATATTTACAGAAACTGACTTCATGTAAAGTCTTCCGAAGTCACTTTTTGCAATGCAAATATCTGCCAAAATATATAACGAATAGAAAAAAGGGTCCTTGTACACAGAGGACGCATGCTTATTTTGCAATAATACAAAATTTGAAAGTGCTCAATAGTAGACCTTGCCCGTTTGTACTACTTAACCATGTAGTGCCGATAATGCCCATGCTTCCGATATTTGTAGGTGCTCGGTGAGTTGAATTATCAGATTCGAGAAACATATTTTACAGAAGAAGGAAGATGATATTCTACAAGATGATATGTAAAACCTATTCTTAAAGAACTTAGACACACCTGTCTTAGCAAATTACTTGATCTCCCGTGCCAGCATCGAGGAGAGGCTGTTCTTCAGCTGCAATACAGTAGTGTCGAACTTGCTGCATGTGTAGCCTGAAAAAAAGCCAAAAGCACAACAAAATAAACACATTAGAATTCACGTGTTTTATGGGCCTGGAGTGACAAGTCATGCAATAAAGACGCGTGCACACCTTCACGAAAAAGCCAGCATGCTTATCCTTTTTCTACTGAACCTCACTGAGGCTGCTGCGTCCTTAATCAAGTGAATGAAATAAAAATGAATTTCATATAGTCATCGTGCAAGATAAAGCCAAGAAGTTAGAACTTTACCTTAAGTTTAAATATTGTGGAGATTCCCCTTCCTACTACTTACTCAACGGTGAGGAACCAGATCAAGCTCAATGTTAAGCATACTCACAATTGTCTGTTTTAGTCTGTCTTCAAATTTGCGCTTTACACAGCATTCTTAAAATACGTGAAATCTTGTTGGTGCCACTGTTCGCTTGCCAATGACCATAGTAGCTTTTATTTTTTTCATTCTTTCACTAGTCCGATGAACGGCTTTGCACATGCTTAGTTCAGCAGATGTAACTCAACTAATGCTCACAGCGGAACAAATAGCAGTTTCCTGTAAAAACTTGCCACTAGGTGCATTCAATAGCCACAGCATGTCCTGCGAGCCCGATAGCATATTTAAATTTTTTCTCCCTTTTAACACACCTCATATGTATCTAGCTTCGGCAAAGAATATTATATCAAGTTTGTTGCCAAAGAGTTGGAAATAAAAACATGGTAATGAGTAGTCTTATGTGTACAAAAAAAAAACAATAACCTTTGCTTAAAGCAATATCATCAGGATTCCCTATGATCACAGCTTTTTAAGTATCAAGTACTGTCTCCTGGAAACCAGAACACGGTGAGGCGGCAGATTTTTCTGCCTTAAACTCAGAGGTTAATACGTAGCAAGAATGGCATTCAAGCGCACTTGATTTATGGCCTCTTTCACAGGGCCACCCTTGTTGCTGTTCGTGCCTTTGCCAAAAAGGGACTTGTTCCGAAGTTCTTCTCGGCTAAAGAGGTTCCGGACGAGATTCCTTGCAAACATTGCAGGCGCTCCACAGCAGTGGGAGTGCAGACGACCGAGAAGGGTCTTTTCGACCAGCACACCGTCTCCAATGTTTACCTGCACAACAAATATATGAGAACAGAATTTGTTTTTTGTTATTCAAACTTCCTCAATCACTAAACATTTTTGTGTATTCCGTGCAGCACCTATATGGCTTATTATTGCAGGAAACACTCAGTTGTTGATAAACATAGTGCTAATTAAGTAAAATACCTTGGACTACACATTAACCAAGGATGGAAAATAGACTGCAGTTTGTAAAGAGCCCAAAGTACCTAGCAAAACGCAGAGAACGAGTGGATGCACTATAGCTCCATTCTTTGTTACTGGGCGGCAGCTTGTGCTACCTAGCTGTTGTAAGGATAATTGCAGTCAACCTCTGTTTCACACTCGAACAGTGGTCGAAAGAAGTCCGATAATTGAGTAGTCTGAAAGAGCGTCCGAACAGCCTCCAGGTCACTGTCGGTCTTGCGCCGACGTCCGAATGAAGCATGACACCAATTTTCGTCGGCCAAAACTTTGTTGGCTACTGTAAATGCTAAATAGTGTGGATGAATAGCCTGGAAAGTTGCTGCACCTTCTCAACATCAAAAGGGTACTGAATCAAAAATTTCTGTCAGATTTAGCAGGCATAGTAGCAGCGATAACATCTGCATGTTTCATAAACACTGGGTCCTGAAAAAAAAGTAAACCAATTAAATTAACAAACAACATTGACACTGAAGAGAATTTTTGTAAAGCTATCATAAGATGTGAAAGGCCTTGCAGGCTTCAGCGCGTAGCGTTTGCAACTGCGCAGCTGAGTGTACCAGCTGTCCAAACCATCATCAATTTTGATCCAAGATTGTCCTTGCCCTGTCCGATGTTTGCACCACATGTGATATCAAATCTACAACCAAACCATGCACCGGACCCACCCATGCTGACATCTGAAGGCATTAGAATGGCCATAGAGTAAGGTACAATGTAGCACTTCCTAAATTGAAGGCAAAGAGGAGCGCGAGGATTGGGATATCATAGGAAACAGCCAGGAATTTCAAACCGTCTCGACACGCTGTCTGTTCTCCAAGACCAGCTACTGGCTTAGCTTAATTGTGAAGTTCTTTTCCGAAAATGTAGCCCCTTAAAATTAGGCAAAATCAATTCCTTTAACGTATATGTACTAATGTCCTACAAACATAATCCTAACCGCAGTACAGCAAGTATTACAGCATTTTGTCTAACAAAACGTTTACCGCAAAAGTAAACTCACTCACACTGAAAATGCACGCACATCAAAAAAACGGTCACTCACATCGCGCTGACTTACAACTCAAATTGTATTTTCGTCTTCTTTCGTTTTCTTTTACCCGAATTAAATTTGTCATGTCTCACTTCGTTTTCTTCTGTACAAAACAGAGTGTGCGATATACATTGCTATTTGTTTTGCACAGAAGAGAACGAAGTGAGACATGACAAATTTAATACGTGTAAAAAAAAACAGAAAGAAGACGAAAATACAATTTGAGTTGTAAGTCAGCGCGACGTGAGTGACCGTTTTTCTGGTGTGCATGCATTTTCAGTGTGAGTGAGTTTACTTTTGCGCTTCTCCTACAATATGAATATCCAACTCGCCCAAGCATCCATTCTAAGAAAAAACGATTACCATCTCTGCCACCGCGCATGTGGAGTTCTGGGAGGCATTCAGTGTTCGCACAATTTTGCGCAGCTTCTTCACTATGTTGTAGGCGTCTGAGGAAAAAACAAGACAAAAGCATGGTTAATGAAATATGAAATAAAAAGAATATTTTTTCCCTCTATTCATTTGTTTCAAAGGTATCACTCTATCACTATCATATGCAACCGCACAGCTGTCATAGGCTGTGTGACCCACGCCGCAGCGAACATGGTGTTGACATGTTCAACAACAATGTTGTTATTTTGTTTTCCCCGAGGGAAATATTTAACAAATTTGGTCCGAACTAGTTTTGCAATATTTCATGGGCACGTGACAAGGGGCACCTCCCCAACGCCTCTTCTAAATATAGACCTTTTCGTGCACAGATCTGCAGAGATTACAGGCGATGCCCACCATGAACCAGGGCTGCCTGATTACATAATTGCAAAACTACAAGCATTCTCTTTTGCATTAGTCTTGGTATTGTTTCCAAAATGTTTGTTAACATTTTGTTCAAATTGTGTATCTAATTTGTTTATGAATTGTGGGAGAATCCCAAAAATAAAGTTGTCGACCGCACACAAGGTGACATTTTTAATGGAAACAGATTTATTTCAGAGAACTCGCAGCCACATTTAAGCGGGCTTCACAATGCTTAATGAGCTCGGCAGTTATTACAGCAGTCAATAATCACCATAGTTTCTTGGATACTTAAACAAAAAAACATGAACTTTTTAATTATTAGCTGTATGTTGCATATTGCAATCTTAAAAAGAGCTGCCACGAAAGCTACAGCAATATGCACAATTAAAAAACATGCAACTGGCTTGGAGGTAGCCAACAACGTCAACCTTTTCTTTCTATGATTTCGCAATCGTAGGAGAGTGGGGCCAGAACTGGGGGCAAAATACCTCTGAGGCAGTTGTTTTAGAGCGCAGCTCTTAGGCGCCCGTTTCCGGCTTGAGCGGCGTCGCCGCGCGGCGCACTATGGGAAATGTCCCATAATGCACCGCGCGAGATACTCGTGACGTCACGAGGGTCCCTCGCGGTGCATTATGGGACATTTCTCATAATGCAGCGCGCGGGGAGGAGGAGGGGAGGTGGAGGAGGAGGGGCAAGAGATGAAGGAAATAGGGGAGGAGGAGAGATGAGGAGGAGAGGAGGAGGGGGGAGGAGGAGGGGAGGAGCTTGAATGATGAGGGGAGGAAGAGGAGGAGAAGGAAGAGTAGCAGGGAGGGTGAGGAGGTGAGGAGGAGGGAAGAAGGATATACCCTCTCCTCAGAACCCTTCTTTTCTCCTCCTCAAGAGATGCGCTCTAATTCTGCGTTACAGGGTGTTGTAAACATCTTGCATTTCTATTGAGTATATTGCTTTCTTAGCCTTGCACGACATGTCTTTAAAATTGCACTTGCAGTATGGACCATAAATGCAATATTTAAAGAGTCAACTAACAAGTTTAAGCTAATTACCTAAGAAAATATGGTTGTTATTGTTTCTTCTAGTATCCTCCGAGCGGAAACACATAGCGATGCAGACATGCGCGTAGGGGGATCGGTGGCCGAATGGTCTAGCGCACACCAGCTTGGAGCAGAAGAACCAGCCAGTGCTCCTGCAGGTCCCGCAGGAGCAGGAGCACTGGCTGCTCCTGCTCCGAGCCAGTGCTTCTGGAGCTCGCGCTGCAGAACCCAGGATCCTGGGTTCAATCCCTGCCCCTGCCCGTTTCGATCTGGATGAGCATCGTACCGGCGTGCGGTCATGTATCACTACTGCGTGGTGCACGTTAAAGACCCCAGGTTTGCGGTTGTACCACACTGGCTAAATTGCGCATCCACAGCTGAGACACCAGACGCCCACTGAGGCAGACTAACTTCCGGCTGTATAAACATACACACAACAATTTTTCACGCAGCTGCGAGCCCGGTTTTTAAATATATACTTCACCCTGGCACCACATGTTTATACAATTTGTTATGATGTGCAAGCACAAAGGTAGGTTTAGACACTCAGATGTAGCTTCTACTGTATGAATATGTTTGATATAAATATTGTTAAACTACGTGAGAGCAGAGCACTGGTTGTTCGATTTAAATCACTTTGAAGCCGAAAACCATCATTTCCATAGCTAAAGAGCATTAAGGTTACTGTGTCTACACTATCTGCAACTAACATGCTACTGATCAAGTTATATGCATTTGTATCTTGCTTCCAGTTTAATTAATATGACCTAGTAGAAATTGGTCATGTTTAACTTTCCTTCACTAAACCTGCAGCAGTATTTTTTTGCTTGCAGCAACATGTCGTCTAAAACCTACAATTCGGCAAGTGGAAATATTTGGCAAAATTTGGAAAGTGGAAAATATTAATCCTTATTAGACTACTTGAACGACTACTTTTCCTATAGTTCAAAAGGACTGGAAGTGTTTCGCAAAACAAATGTCGCTTACCATAGTTGTTCTCAGCCACGGACAGCTTCTCCTCTAGGACTTGAACTTGGGCCTGAAGTTCCTCCACCTTTTTTTGCAGTGCGTCACAGTTGCATCCAGATGTACCCTACAAAGGCATCTCTATCAGCCTACATAGTTATTTATTGCATGTTTCACGCACAACTGCAGAATCTTTGAGGTATAAAGCCACTTATTGTTGTGACCTTCGGTACACCTGAAGATCATCAGATCTGCATATTTTAATACAGGACATTCGAATAAAAAAAAAAAGGAAATCCTATATGTTCTGCCTTTTCAAAATTCTGAAAAGTGCATGAAACCGAATTCCAACTTCGCCTTTTCATGGATCCAACTTAATTTACTGGCAGTGCTAAGTATTTAAAAAACAGTCCTCCATGCATCCCACTCCATTATAAGAAGTGAATAGCCAAGTCTTAGACAGTACTTTTTTCACTTTTCAACTGAAAACAAAAGGAGACAACAAACCGGTTGCGCGGGGCCATCGGAAGGGCAGCCTTGAATGGACTTTCTTTTTTTGGGGGCCGGTTGGGGGCCGCATCCTTCAGTGCTCGTCCCGGACTGATGTGGTATGACAAAAAAAGGCAAAGAAAATTTTATTACGTGCCTTTACACCACGTTAGACATATGTACCTAGATCAGTTGGAATGAATTGTTATGAGGCGCTGTAATTAATCGTGAAGGTCCAGCTGAGTGGCGGATATGTTTCTAAAAAAACTGAAGAAAAACTTGCCCCAATGAAAAGTTGCAAATGAACATAATCCTTCTATGAACCAAGATGAAGTAAACCCTTTTTTCATGCCGCTGAGAAAAATCGTTCTTGCAGGTAACTTGCGTATTCGATTTAAAGATAAAGAAGAGTGAGGGGAAAATAACTGACTTTGCTTTATTCCATCCAAAGCCCTAACGGCCCATAAGAAAAACGGTCTTGCAGTGCCATAAAAACGACTGACATTATCTCATTCTGCAGAAAATGTATTGGTTTTATAAACACAGAGTCTGTTTTATGGCTAGGGTTTCATGCGGAATGTGAGACGAAAGACTGTTCGTCACGAAAGGAGTAGCACACGATTGTCATAAAAAACACGGTTTTCAGAACCAGGCTCGTAGTCAGGATATTTCTTATCCGGTGGGGGGGCTCAGGGTTAGACCGTCGAACCAGCACGAAATCCAATCCGAAGAGGCGGCAAGCAAACCGAAAGCAAGCGCGACAAACGACGGCGGCGCACACAGACTGCTTCACTGCAAACAAACTCCCACTAGAAATCGAGGATGAAGCACAGTAAAAACATAGTTAACACTCCAGCCAATAATGCACCGCCCCCCTTAACCAATCACATTATTCAGTTGCAGTCCCCGATGTCCGAACCGCGAAGCTGTCGCCATTTTAACTAACGGTGAATAACAGCACAGCTTCGAAACAATACCAACATGGCACGTTTCGTTATGCGGTACATGAAAGGGAAATCAAATGGTTTTACGTGGCGTCTTTGCCAGTAGATGAAAGACGCCACGTGTTGTTTTGGGGGGAGAGAATCGGGATAAAAGGGGTTCGTTATGATTGAGTTTCACTCGATCCGCTCGGCTCCAGAATGCCGCCGCCCACCAAGGGAGGCCGCGAATTCCCGCGTGTTTCTACGCCACCGACAAGAACAACAAGTGCAGGGGACGGAGACCCCCAGCACCTACAACCGCGCAGCTCCCAGGCAGGCCCACCCGAGAACGGAGGCGCCCGGCGAGGCCGTGCCGACCACGGGCAGCCCCGCGCGCGAACGAAGCCCCGAGCGCGTACTTGGCAAATCGCCAAGCACGTGTGCGCGCGCACCCGCGCTGAGACCAAGCACACAAGCCCAAAGCCCCGGCAGAACAAAACTTTAAGCCCAACTAATTAGGCCGAATTAGTAGTTGCAAACGTAAATGCCCCACCTCGAATGCGCCGCCCGACGTCGCCGGGGATCCCTACACGAGCGATACGATCGCACGTGCAGACAGCCCCGGCGGCGCCTTACGCCACGGACGAGACAGGGCAGCAACATGGCACCCGACATCCAAAGGCTACGGGCGCGCGAACATAGTTGACTCACGATTTTGTCGCCGATTTGACATTTCGGCACCGCAAATCTTTGGAAACATTGTTTGCCTAATCTACAAAGCTACTTTGTTATTCAAGTGCTTGTAACCACAGTAAAGGCAGCTTAAGGTATGCATTACGAGAAATGCATTGGAGAGACGACGCAGATCATTTCTTTAAAAGCACGACCAAGCCCGCGGTAGACGCACAGCGAACGACTTACCTTTTGCTTCTTTAGATGCTGTTGCACGGCTGTGGTGGCTGTGAACTCTTCGTCGCCGCATGGATCCGAGGCACTCTCAGCAAGTTTTGCACGCCGGCGTTCCATCGCCCTTTCCGTACCTTAGTGATGTCGTCAAACAAGGCATATAATACAACGCGTGAAATACTACAGTTACACTTCTGCTAAGTGAATATTAACACTTACCGAAATCCAGCAGCTCTGCAAGTGCCGGCGGCTCCCCGTTTTTCCAGTTGATGTCGACCATCCTGACGCGAAGCTCCGCTATAGCGTTCTCCTCACTTAACAACCGAAACCCTATTTGGGTGTCCACAACCGCTAGCACTGGATAGACGTCCCACGTCTCCTCCCCAACCCACTTCACTAGCACGTGAGACATCGCGCGAGTGGCCTGCACAGCCTGCACACGCAGAACACGACGAAACCGACGAAACCACGCGAAAAGTTAAAGAAAGACGCCGCTCAAAAGCTTCCTAAAGTTGCGAAAGCAAAGTTGCCAGCCAGTCCCGCCAGTCTCGCTACGCAGTAACAAAAAAAAAAGAAACAAAAATGTCACGTGATTCACGCCCAATGTTGGTTGACGAAGAACGAGACGGCAACGTTCTCTCCTTTTCAAACTGACCACAAAGATGGTCGAGTTTTTTTTTACTTTTACTAATAATGTTTTTTACAACGATTGTTTAACTTCTCAATGAGACGCTAAGGCTAGAAATGCTAGAGAAAACGTATTACGAATAGAAAAACGTTCGCACTTGATTTGGCTATTAACTATTGCCAAGCGTAGCCAAGCCATAGTGACCATAGCGCTGCTTGGCGGGAAAAAAAGAGAAGGCAGGCGGAACAGACGGTACGTGTGATCCGGCAGTGCTTTGTGTGTCGCCTGGCTCCAGTTCACTCTGCTACGAAGGAACCGGCATGGGACCGAAAAGGAGGTACAATCAGTATCTTTGGGATCAGACATGTGACGTACCAGTTCGCTCAAAGCACCGCCTGAAGGAAAAGAACGCTGCCATTGATGAAAGCCAGACTACATCACGGCAGAAGTTGATCGACGGACTGGACGCGACGAGCATCCGCGCTGCGGTGGAGTCAACGCTGTCAACGAATTCCACAGGCTCTGCTGCAGGAGACCTTGCACTGACCGAGAGTGAAAAGACACAGGCTGAAAGTTCGCCTCACTCTGAGCGTGATGATTCTGACTGGGAAGGGGAAGTACTGGACAGGCCGCCTGTCACCACTAGCTCGGACAGCTCCGACTCAGCTGAGAGCGAGTCCTCGTGTGCTTCCGACATTGAAGATGAGACGGAGAGAAGTTCTTCATCAGACAAAGACACAGACCTGGTAAGATTTTCCGTCATTTTGTTCATTACAATGGGCGTACTGATTCAATGCGGGAAATTTCACGGCGGCTCGGGCCTTCATGCGTGCTACCTGCCTTTTTGCTTTGCCGCGGTTCTCCTGGGCCAAAATATTAATAATAATAATTGTTATTTTTATTATGCGTGCTTTACTTCTGAAGTGTCTTAAATTTGTACTCGCGCTGCGCTTCTTTGGTAGAATGACTCCGCTGCATCTACCCGCAGGGTTTCAGATCATGTGCAGTCCCACGGGATAAAGTTTCGCCCGCGCCGACTACTTTTCGATAGGCGTAATCGCAATGGCCGTTTCCAACCATGCCTTCGGCATACATTGCGAACCCCACGTGATCTGTATTATTCTAGCTACTATT
This sequence comes from Ixodes persulcatus, assembly GCA_013358835.2. Classification (NCBI taxonomy): domain Eukaryota; kingdom Metazoa; phylum Arthropoda; class Arachnida; order Ixodida; family Ixodidae; genus Ixodes; species Ixodes persulcatus. The sequence goes on from JABSTQ010003893.1 coordinate 105,204, forward strand.
AGACCAGTGAACACCGCATATTGTTATTACTATTGTGATACTCGTGAAGTGGCATGGCAATCTAATTCAATATGACTTTTTTTTTCTTTGCATGAAAAGGACAAGCGACTTTACACAGGGTCCAAGATTACGGAGGCAGAAAGCATTCTACTGATCATGGGGCACACTCTGCGACATGATGCTTCGAAAGAAGCAACCGAAAGTCTGCTGAAGCTGGTCGATGCCCATCTGCCCGAGGGAACAAAGCTGTCAACTACGTCCAAGTATTCTTTCTTCAAGTACTTTGCCAGTACTGAGTGTAAAAAATCTAAGCATTTTTATTGCAGCAGCTGCTGCAGTTACCTTGGTCCATTAGAAGAAATCATAAATGTTGTGTGCAACCAATGCAAAGCCTAGCTAGAGGTAGATTCTCTTCTCAAGAGTTCATCGTACTTCTTCTCACTTGACCTGGCGATGCAAATATGCAACATTTTAAAAACAACCAAGGCCATGCCCGGTCAGGCATCTGTGTCTTATGATGTCAGTGATATTACTGACAGCCTTGGCTACAGGAAACTTCCTCTGGGGCCTAACGACATCAGCTTGACATTCAACACTGATGGAGTTCCACTTTTTGAGAGTAGTAGCTTTGGAATCTGGCCTCTTCTGGTCCAAATTAATGAGTTGCCCTATAAAGACCGAGTTCAGAAGCTTCTTTTGGCCGGGTTATGGTTTGGTCCAAAGAAGCCTGTAATGAACACTTTTCTGCTACCATTTGTGCAAACAATGAATGTACTGGCCACAAGTGGTGTTGTATGGAAAGATTCTGAAGGGCACGAGAGAACCACAAAGGTATTCCCTGGTCCATGTACAGTAGACAGCGTGGCAAGGTGTGAGGTGATGGGCATGACACAATTCAATGGGCAGCATGGTTGTGCTTGGTGCGAACTTCCAGGAGAGGTTGTTGCTAAAGGCAATGGTCATTGTCGTGTTTACCCTGCCCCTGCATTCGTGCCTAAACTACGTACCCCTGAGTCGTTTTTTCTGCACGCCCGCAAAGCCAGAACAAACCGAGAAAAAGTGAGTTGTGGAGTAAAGGCCACAAGTATCCTCACACTACTGACTTATTTCAACTTTTCTTCTGGCTTTGTAGTCGATTACATGCACGCAGTCTGCTCTCGGTTTCGTAAAAGCTAAAACACATTTTTGGTTGAAGTAAAAAAAGTGCTGCAGTTTTCAACTTCGTCATCACCTCGAAGAGGTAGATAAGAAGTTGTTGAGCATGCGCCCTGTTTGGGAACTGTCGCGGCTACCAAGGTAATGAGAGATGTAAAGTACTGGAAATCGGCTGAATGGAGAAATTGGCTGTTGTTCTACTCTCCAGTTGTGTTATCTGGCTACATTCCCTCGAAGCACTACAGACACTGGACATCATTTGTTGACATCATGCACTATTTGTTAAGCACGTCTATCTCTTTTGAAAGATTGAATTCTATTAAGATTGAAACGCTTACATTCCTTCAAGAATATGAAGAGTTATATGGCAAAAAGAACATGAGTTATAATTCACATTTGCTGCTTCATCTGGTTGATACCGTTAGAGAGTGGGGCCCTCTGTGGGCATACTCTATGTACCCGTTTGAATCAATGAATGGAAAGCTGGGAAAAATGGTCAAAGGGACTAGATATCCCGAAAGGCAGATTATTGACAAGTTCTCTCTTATTTAAGCTGTGCCAAGGCTTTGGTATCGTGTAACACACACGAATGCAGACCTTGAAATTATATTTCAGGCTCTCATTAAAGGTTACCATTTAAAGAAAACATTTGTGCAGAATGGTGCTGTGACACTTTATGGGAAAGGTACGCACAGACCTTATGGCAGACATTATAAAAAGATGAGTATCGGTCCTTACACTTTATGTACAGCTGAGCTCGATAAGTCACGACGAATTAACTCTTTCATTGAAATGAATGGTGTGTTTGGCCGTGTGCTGGACATCGTAACAATTTGCTCTCAAGGACACCAAACATGCGCATGTTTGAAGGACACCATTCTCTCTCTGCAAGTGTACAAGGTGTGTCATAAAATGTTCAACAGATTTTGTGATGGCAGTACCTCGCACTTTGTTCAGGTTGAGAGCACTGCAGAAAAGAGGGATGTCACCATGGTGTCTATAAAGAAGGGCCTTGCTCTAATATGTGGGTCCACCACATTTCTGTGCACATTGATTGAGAAGCTTGTTCTGGAAGCCACTTAAACTTCTCTACACTATAGAAAAAATATTAAAAATAAACACAGTGCTAGCTTCTTAACTGGGAAGTTTTTTTCACCGAAAAGCATGCCAGAGTGTTTTGTGAACGCCTGTTAAAACAGCTTGTTTGAACATATGGGAGCACATAATCATTGATAAAAGTTATGTGCTGTTAAAAGAGCGCTCCCTGCGCCTAGAACAATTGTGGCGTGTCTATGGATGCGATTCACAGTTAATGAGTTAACAGGAATGTGGGAAGCAGTGGATCCTAACGCACAGTATACATTTTGGCTTTATTCTCATTTTAAGTTTTGTACATCATAAGTGTTTATCAAAATGACTTCAACTCTTGAAGAATGCCAATAATGAAACTAAAACTAAGATTTGTGACCAGTTCTACGCAACCGGCATCCTATAAATGTTGACATTATGCAAACATGCTTTATGGTAGCAGTTAAATTCTTCTTTTGTTTATTCGGGTATTTAGAAATAATGTATGTGACAGTTTGCTTGCGACTTGGATGTTTGCTTCCTGTACTTTTTTCTGAATGGTGTGATGTGGCGTGTGTTGTGTTTGACAATGTAATATTTTGCTATGTTTTTAATTAAAATATATTCCAATTTGTCTTTTCAAATTAGCTTCTTTCAGACCGATCCAATAACACCAGATTGTATAACAAATCACTGCATCCTATAATTATTATCAAAAGCATAACTGTTTCTTTGTGTAGTCATGTACACTTTATAAGCTGTAGTCAAGCTGAATAGAAAAAAAACAGCTAGTGTTGTTTGATTGGTAAATCAAGCACAGTGGATATATTGTAGCTTTAGAACATCTATATTTTTCATTCATATCTTTCGTTATATAGGTCCCCCACCGAATTTCAAGCCTTTCTAACTCTACTATAAGCTGTTTGTTAGGGCTCTATTTTGTAATTTTTGTTGCATGTATACCAATGGCAGTTAAAAATGAACTGAGTTATAAAACGTTTGTTCGCCTAATGCGTTTTACGCATGAAAGGTCTAGTTGAAAGCTATGTAGCCTTTTCAATAGAAAACTTTATGTGCAATCGTACTTGAGTTCTTGTTGCGAAACAACTGTGAAAACTGATTACATGTTGCGTTTCTTCTGAATTTCTGTGGACTCATTAGGAGCACATCAGGATCACAACAGAAACTCAATATCCATTTTCATAAGGGATGTGAACTTCATACGGTCAAATTTATGGATGATAATAAAATATATCTTTCATGAGTCACCGACGAATTAACAACAAAAAGAATGGGCCGATCGCCTTAAAGATATATATCATCAGTAAATGCACCTCCAAATTATCTTAAATATGCTCCGCAAATATTTTCCAACGTTTTTATTCTCGACAGACACGTATAAATGATTCGGGGGGCGGCGGAGAAAGGCTCATCAGAGAAAAGCTCACCGCAAAACTCTCCGATGCATAGAAAAGCTGTCCGGCCGGTTGACGACTCGTTCACACAGCTGCGTTCGAGCTGTTGCTATGGCGACACTTACGACGAGCCAATGGAGAGGCGCGGTGATTCACGACGCAACGCAGTGCGACGCAGTCGGCGCAACTTGTGTGAACAAGCCTCAAGAATCGAGCGTACCCTCAAGTGAAATACGTTTACTCAACTGAAGTATGCTGGGATGCCTTAATCCGGGGGTCACACTTCTCATACATCATATGCAGAAGACAGTCTGCAAACCCGAGTCACCGCAATATCCGCGGTTCGAATGCCGCGTGTCCAAGTTTCCTCCTTGATCTCATTCTCATGCAGCATTCGAAGCACGGATCTTCCGGTGACTCGCGTTCTAATCTGTACGCAGACTGTCTTTTGTATGATGGATAAGCAGTGTGACCCCGGCTTTATGCGCACGCGGTCATTCTGCACTTCACTATCAAAGTTTCATATTAAAATATATTTAAAAAAAAAATGTCCTGTAACATGTCGGACGTTGCCCGAATATAAAAAAATAAAAAAATAATTTTGATAAAACGCTCATTTAAAAAATAACGGGGCGAATTATAACCAGCGTAAGGGCAGCAGCTTGTGTAGTTTCTGGACATTTAAATGACCCTTTATGTAGTATGCCGACACCGCGTTGACAAATTTCCATATTTCGCCATTTGTTTACGAATCAGTGGCTTTAACTCTTTCCCCATTCGAACGGAAACTAAAAAAAAAGGTCGCATTTTTTCTATCCCGGCTACGAATTCAGTATTAAATCTGGTAACACTCGCGCAAAATGGGATAACAAAAAAAAAAAAAAGAGGAAGGAGGGTTACAGCCAGAGTGGAAAATAAAAGCAAGATAACTTAAATCGTAATTTAAACCATGATTTAAATCAGACCTTTCCCGCAAAACTAATCCCTAAAATATGATTTTTGTCTACTGTTTGTTTATCAGTTTATGCTTTCAATGTGCGCATAAATTCTGTATTTAAATCGAAGAGTCATCGCGTAACAAATATTTATGTGAAACTGCACACGATAAAAAAAAAAAAAAAAAAAAACAGTGACCTTCGGAAAAAAATGAATGCATTGTGCTTTATTTCTACCTCCTACCTTATCACTTTTTCCGTCCGTTACGTCACGTGTATATTATCTATTCTGTGCTTCGTGTGCTGTGTCGTATCTATTGCATATCGTCAGCTTCAGTTATAGCCTTCTCATCAGACTTCCGTCCTGCTGGAACATGCCAAAGTTTCTATGCACTTTGCTTTATGCCTGGTGAGTTTTCTGGATCCCGATTATTGTGCAATGTCATGATAAACTAAATATTGTATTTATAAATAAAGTAGATCTATTTATCTACATTATGTTCTTATTAATTCTTATAACTTTTAATTTTGTAATTAAATGTCTATCTATAGGAGCAGTTTAGTTTCCCTCATCGATATTTACTTATCTTTCGGCTCTCGAGACAGCGACAGTTCCCCGATTCGGCCCCTATGCCAAAATGTTTTAAGACCCTTGGTTTAAATCAGATTGTCCTGAATTCAATCAAATAAATCTAACATAAATGTTTAAAAATTTTAATTTCTTTAATGATATATATCAATTTTTTATTACTATTTAACTAACAGCAGAGCGACCTTACGTGAAGTGTGTACACTGCGGGACACTGTCAATAGAAACGTGCGATATGGGATTTTACTGTTTTTTTTCTTGCATTCTAGTGGTTTTCATGGAAACTACTGTTGCGGTGGAAATTAGTCATTCGGGGCACAAACTTATGCTATAAAAGTTTGACGCTGGCCTAACCCTTCTCTAAGTAAAATGCGAAAAATCGCTTCTCGCTGACTCTGTTGCACAGTGTACCGCCTGCGTGAGAGGCGCCTAAAACTTTTCTAGCACTACTGCTATTAAATGATAACGACCATTTTAGATAAACATTTAATTCGAGGTGACTTTTTTTCCAGGTCTGTCACAAGATTGGTGAGCTTTTCTCCGGACCCGCGCAAAAGTGGTGAGTTTTTCTCCGACGAACTTTTCTCCGGTGAGTTTATCTCCCGTGAGCTTTTTTCTCCGGGATTCGATTTGGGAGAGCCTTAGACTGATTTCTAATTTTGAAAGTGATTTAAATAAGTATGTTTTTCTTACACATATATAACTTCTGAAACACATAGAAGTCTGTTATTGCCTCTCTTATCTGATGAACAGCAATTTCATATGTTTTTGTGCTGGTCAAAAACAAAGTACACAGGGGCGCGCGGCACAACTGTGACGATTACGCACACAGACCGTCAGAAAGTAACCCATTAAGTAGCTGCCATGAGCATGAAATATTACTTTGTCCTATTTAATGAAATAAATCATAAATTAGCAAAAGGTAATGCTTATTTGCAAATTGAATTTACCTGCGTCTTGTCAAGAACAAACCTCAACAGTCAGGCTATGCTAGTTTATCCTGTATCAAAAATGTTCACTTGCTACGCGCTATTTTAGGCCAGATTCAATCTGAGTACAAAGGTGTGCATAGATTAGAGTGAACAATTTTGATCAGTCCTTCCGGCATAATTCTTCGTCTGCATCACGGTGCAAGACTGCATCACGGAAAACAAGTGTGGTAACTGCCGCTCAGTCTTTCTATAAAAGGTAGACTGAAATCGCTTATCCTAAAACCGGTTCGAACCGGTTTGAACCGTTATTTCGGCTCCCCGGAACTGAACCGGAACTGAACCCAAAGCCGTGAGCCCGAACCCGAACCGAACCGATAAAAATTTCGATTCGACACTGTGGTTGAGACTAGTTGATACCTCAATGAACCGAATTTGTTCCTATGCTATTTCTCGTAATTTATGTCTACGCCACTGCCGCATGTAAAGGTTTAAACAACGACAATGTTTGAGGGCGTTTCTTAATGCTAAATGAAGATATAGTCGAAAATGCAGAAAAAATGGAGAGGTCCCGGTTTCGATACCCGGACCAGGTGGATTTTTTGGGTCGCGCACCAGTCACCTAGCTGTGTTTGGAGACTTGTGTTTGTCCTTTTTTCGTCTTATTCCCCTTCTCCAGGGATTATTTATTTTCGTCATATATAGTTCACATTTTCAAGCAGGAACCCATTTCGGCTAAAACAAACGCCAATTCAAAATTCATTTAATACAAAAGGCAAAAGTAGTTCTCTTAAACCCGAAGCGATATCATAACAAAACAAGACGTATATATGCAAGCCCATATATGTAATATTTAGCGCCAATAGCAAAACGCGGATTTGTAAGGCCATTCTTGGCTAACAAAACGAGGAGTGAAATGTGGAATATACATTTTATTTCGGAAAAGAGTTAGACGTGATTGGATTCCTCGGCCTATTTCAATTTATCAGAATAGATATTTATGTCGCCTTTGTGAAAGGATATTTATTTTGATTTGACTCAATGATAAATTAAACACGCAAAGGCTAGTTAGAAGAAAAAAAATGTTGATTATGTTCAAACATAAAATGCTGTGAAAGCTGATTGACTTTGTAGATTGATATTTTATGTCCTTACATGTGTTTATCGCTTGCTGAGCTGTAGTATTTAGGCGAAATATAGGGTGAAAAGCTATTTATTCTCGGATGGTCTAGGTGAACTTCAATTAGTTCCACACTTCTCTGTTACCCCAAATAAAACATCCGAGCTCGGTTTTCAGAGCTCTCACTATTCTTCCAAATGCTCCAACCATATTATGAAAAATGATTGCCGAAGCCTTTGGTATACTTGTATTGAACGCACCTTTGCGGAATTTACATCCGGGGACTGAGTGTTCGTTTTTATTTTGCTTTATGTTGTCCCGTTCTGGGAACTTCCCAGGCGAGCCTGATGGCTCCACACTCGTTCTTGCTGCTGCGGACGATATGTGTTCTTGAGGTCGTGTCAATCCAGGATGCTGTCGTATCAGCCGCGATACATAACTCTGTTTTTCTGTCCAGCTGCAAAGTGAAGAGAATCTTACGAGATAGTGCCGTGTTTCTTAACTATTATGGGCCCCTTCCCGTTAGTTATTACACCAAACCAGCTGTTAAATCCGTTTTCGGCTCATTCTTAAGGCTTTACACTAAAACACAACGTTTATGAGTGTTCATGTACTTGTTCTTCCCAACTTTGTCGCCTTGTTGGAGCTCGACGCCGGTGCGAAACCAGGCTGACATTTACTAGTGTTAGCGGCTTCACTCGGTGACTACTCTGCATTGCGTCAAACATGACTTATCCCAGCGAACAAAATGTCTGAATTCGCGCAGCGTTGTCATGGCCACGTTTAACGCCAGCGGTGCTGCGTAACGCTTTAACTATATGCTAGCCATCGACAGACTTAATTGTTTCGCACTTGAGTCAATGGGTTCCACCAATTCAAATATAACCAAAACACTCGTCAACGTAAAGCAAGGAGTCAGCAAATTGCCTTTGGGTTACTCACGTCATAAGGATCCTCATCTTCTCGGTAGATTTCTGTGCATGTCCGGGGAAGCACAGGCTTGTTGCGCCCTACGAATTCAAGGATGCGGTATGGAACCTCTGCATATTGTACTCGTAATCAGCAGCTTTCCTATTTCCGGGCATCGAAGAAAGCTCAAACTACGAGAGAATGGGAAACTAGCGGTTGGGATAGAACGGAAAAGTTTGACAAGATGGCGTTGCCTGGATTAAAAGATAATTGAGAAAATCTAAATCTCTCTATGAGCCGACGTCCACCTTAGCCTAATGTCGTAAGAACAAGAAATTCTATTGTGAACGCTCATGGGATTCATATAAGCAAAAAAACACTTGCCAGAAAGGAAGAAAATCTTGTTTTCTTTTTTGCTGGGGAGTTTGTTCCACTGAAATAGTTAAAACAGGCGTCGACAATGCCATTTGTTTCTTTTGACGAAATTAGGCTTAGGTGGACGTTGGCTTATAGAGAAAGTTTGTTTTTCTCAAGTATCTTTTGATCCCGGTCCCGTCATGTTCTCACACTCGCATTCTATCTATTTCAACCGCTATTGTCACGTTCTGACGGAGTTTGAGAATTCTGCGATGCATAGTTAAAGGGACCATGAAACGATTCTGAAATTGAATTTCATCCACCGGACGCTGTAAAAGGTGTGAAAAGAAACACAAAAACACAAAAATAGGAAGCCAAAAAAAATTCTTTGCTATAGAACTTTTAAAAGAACACTGGACTCTTTTGCGCCTTCTTTCCTTCGAAAGCTCTCTGACTTTTCACTGCTATGCATCCGCGGAACTGCAGCACGTCAGCCGAATCCACGTCGCCTATTGGGTAAGCGCCTGCCTCACCAGCACCGCGATCATAAACAATAAATAGCCGGCAAATGTTTCCTAAAAGTTTTGTTAAATAATATTCCAGATCCACATTTTGTAGCATAATTTGAGATGTGTGGCGAAAATTGCCAAATTTGATAATGCTGAGAGCCAAGCGCCATCTATCGTGTGGTAAACGAAGCTGAGAGCCAGCTCCGGAGGAACTCCATGTGACGAATATGTTGCGCATAACTGACGAATTTTGCCCGGCGGCTTTTGCTCTGCGCGTGGAATCAGCACAGTGCCTGCTACGTCGCGCGCGAAGCGAGCGTGCCGTCGGGCGGCGTTCGCCAGTTATTCGTCACATAATTCGTTCCATGGAGTTCAGCCTTTACGCGCTTTTTACGATCAAATCAGCATGGCCCACAGCGTCGCTTGGTCGCGACGACCAACGAACGTTTATTTTTCTACGTGTTCTTCACGCGCGTCCCGACTTCAAGCAGCAAGAAAAAAGTACTTGAAACAGACCACGACGAACAAGAACGCTGGATCCACGAACACCCGAGAAAAGCTACGACGGTCACGAATCCACCGACTCCGACCAAGCGAGCTGCGCAGAATATAGGCCTAGCAGGCACTCCGACTCGGCGCAGCGTTGCTTCGACGGTACTTGGCCAAGACAGTCTGCCCACGACCGGCTGGCGTGCTGAATGGATTATGCCCGCGCGACCCTTGTGGACCCTTCCCGTATTATAGTTTGATCGCTGACCTCAATTTTAGATTAACAGGTGAGGTCAATCTCTTCCCCTTGTCATCTCCTTGTTTTCCGAGGCAGTGTTGACGAACACTGTCGTCGAAAAGGAACTCTCGTCGATTCTATCTTCTTGTTTTGTGTGATATAGAGCTCGAATAAACGCCGTATGGATTACTTTCGTAACATGGTATGTACACTTTGTTATTAGTATGCCATTTTTATTCTGACAAGACTGCACGTCACTGTCGAGCTAAAAAAGTTCGTGGGAGCTACGTGCAATGCCGGTCCAACCTTCCTTTGCCGAGTGCCGCGTCAGTATCGAGTTGCAATCGTAAAAGATCGGTCCCGAAGCGCTCACCAACAGCGCGAATACAGCACTTCCATCAAACGCGCGCGTCCGCTCAGAGTGTGAACAGGTATTTACGTGGCTCTTGCTGACACTGTCGTAGTTCAAACGTATCTTTTTTAGCGTCGGCTCGCTCCTGCATCTCCGAGGCCGTGAAAAACGCCGCGGCGATTTGTTTTCATCTACGTCGCTTTGCCAACGACTGACATGGGCCGCCTTTTACCAACAATGACAGCTGGGTTGACTTCTGGAGTCTTCACCGGAAGACTCGCCGCACTTCCCAACAGGCATACCGGCGTATGAGACTAGTTCCATGCTGTCGCTGTAGCGCAACATATCTCATTGAATTAATTGGCCCTCTCCTCCCCCCCCCCCCCTTTTATTCTCTTCCAACATAACAACGCGATCTCTCTCTCTCTCTCTCATTGAATTTCGCACAGCTGCGATGTGTCCATGGCTATCGCGGCGATGAGAGGCGTCGATTCAGAAAATACGCCGGTGACATCAGCGCAGTAAAACCTACCGGCGCAGTAAAACCCCCAACTCGCCGCCGCTAACGCTCCCACTCTCCTACTGCCGAGAGAACTTCCGGTTCCTGTCCCAGCGTACGTCACGACCGTCAAAATTACGCCGCAACTTGTTTTGCGGTCAGTTGGAGAGAATGAAAAAGTCGATATTTCATTATTTTTTGTGTAGAAATTAATGAACCGAGACGAAAACGGATGCCTGTTCGGCATTCAGTGAACGTTGAAGGTTTAATGTAAATGTTATCTGGCAAAAGTAAAAAGGTCATTTCATGGTCCCTTTAATTCGTCCTGGCTGAAAAACACGGTTTTCACTGCTCGAAAACACCCTGTACTTTGCCTAAGCTATAGGGGGACGCGCGCTCGTGTCGGTGCCTGTCTTGTTCCCCTTCTTTTAATTTTTGGTGCCGATAATACAAACTTTATGAACGCCCCTGATATAGAACAGAAGCGACGGGTATGGCGCACCTCTCGCCATCAATTATACCTGAGTGGCTCCATTATTAAGCGCTCGCAGCGTAATCTCGACGAAACCGCATTTGCGTCAAGGTTTGCAAAGAAGTTGCAACATCTTTGGCGCATCGACAACTTTGTTGTCGATGCGGCTGCCTGTTGCGTAGGCATTGACAGTTTTAGACAGCCGTCAATATCACAAATTTCGAAGTGTTTCAAGGAAAGCTGTGTTCAACACTTCAGAAGACGTCGAAGTGCTCGAGCTCTGCCGAATATTAACTATATATATATATATATATATATATATATATATATATATATATATATATATATATACATATATACCGGGTGTTCATTTTTAATTCGAACAGATTTATTACAAAAAATCCGTAAAAGATGCACTAGTACGGTTTGTTCAAGTGAGTTATACGGCTAGGGGGAAATTATGTGGGTGGCTAATCCTTGCGAGAAGTTTGCTAAATAATTAAAATGTGTTAATTAACTTTTTAATTAATGAAAATAGACATATGGTTCCAATTAGAAACTTGCTCAGCGTCATCGAAAACCCCTAATTCAGTCATTTTCAGAAAGACTTTGAGCGCGTGAGAAGCGTAGTAGTGCACTAAACTTACCACTCGTGGAGCAGGTACAAGGCTGGTGCTAGATAAGAGACGGAAAAATCGCACGGGCGCCTTATCGCAACCTCTAGCTTTGTACCTGCTCCACGAGCGGTAACTTCAGTTCACTACTATGCTTCTCACGCGGCCAAAGTCTTTATGAAAATGACTGATTTAGGGGTTTTCGACGACGCTGAGCAAATTTCTATTTGGAACCATATGTCTATTTTCATTAATTAAAAAGTTAATTAACGAATTTTAAGTAATTAGCCAACTTCTCGCAAGAATTAGCCACCCACATAATGTCCCCCTAGCCGTATAACTCACTTGAACAAACCGTACTAGTGCATCTTTTACGGATGTTTTGTAATAAATCTGTTCGAAATTAAAATGAACACCCGGTATATATATATATATATATATATATATATATACAGGGTGTCACAAAACAAATTTACAGGGTTTTTTTTTTACCGCAAAAATAAACTAGGCGTCGACGAACGCTCATTCTCCGCCCAAAAGGTAGCGCTAGAGGTTACAACCAGATGCCAAAGTTTCAGCCCGATCCGATACGTTATTCAAAAGTTATAAGTGATTTTCTGAAAAGTTCAATGGGAAAATGGCGGCCGACGGAGTTATTGAATACATGGGCCTCTATGGCGCCAGAAACCGAAAACGGGCAAAAATGGGCTACATTTTCCCATTGAACATTTCAGAAAATCACTTATAACTTTTGAATAAGGTATCGGATCGGGCTGAAACTTTGGCATCTGGTGGTGACCTCTAGCTCTACATTTGGGCAGAGAATGAGCGTTCGGCGAGGCCTAGTTTATGTTTTCGGTAAAAAAAAAAAAAAACCTGTAAATTTTCTTTTGTGACACCCTGTATATTATCGGCTTAATCAACGGTGTCCTTTTGAGTGTTATATGGGCATACACAAATTTGTATAAATAAGCTAACGAACAAAAAACATTGAAATTGTTCACAAACGGTGTCTTTGGGTGGAGCACTTGTCGTGTTCAAATTTCATGAGTAGAGGTTTAGAAAAAAACGTAAGCCTAAAAAAAAATTTTTTTATACACGGGAAAAAAAAAAAAACGGTAAAGACCGTCTGCTTGTCGCTGCTCCTCACAGATGGTACGACATAAAGCAAAAACCAAGGTGAAAGATTTTTTTCAGTTGGGGAAAAAACAGGTTTGCTTAGCCCTTTATTTTTTTTTTTTTCTTCTGAAACCTGCTCTTATAAAATTTGAGTATGATAAGGGGGATTGGTGGCCGAGAGGGCTAGCGCAGAACAACCAGCACGGAGCACGTGGAGCGAAAGCTCGTGCTGTAGAACCCAGGGATCCTGGGTTCAATCCCCATCCCTGCCTATTTCGACTTGGATGAGCATCGAACCGGCCTGCGGCCGTGTATTACAACTGCGTGGTGCACGTTAAAGACCCCAGGCTAGCTGTTGTACTGCACTAACTAAATTTCTCATCTACAGCTGAGAGACAAGTTACCCGTTGAGGCAGACTAAGTTCAGGCTCTATGAACATACCCACACCCAAAGTTTGTTTTGAGTATGATAAATTTGCACGAACTAAGGGCATTTTCGTGAAACGTTTCATTGCACTCGGTTTGTTGGTTTATTTATCAACAATTTTTACGCCCTACAACACGCTAAGAAACACCTTGTATATATATATAAAAAAGAGCTTTGTGTTTAATTGACACCTTCCGACGTCCCCGTCGGGAACTACAGGCTGTTTCAGATTAAAGTGTTCATATAAACTTGTTTTTTTTTTTTTTTTTTAATACAATTTTTGTTTACCTCTTATTCCAAACTGTAATTTGATTCAAGCTTTCCGAGTCTATTCCGGGGACTTCTCCGGCACCACGGACTGAGAACTACAGTGTACTAAATAAAAGACGCAGTTCAAGCCCACTGCCGTGTCAAGTGGTCGGGCTCATGGCCTTCTCCAAAGCTGTGAACTCCGGCGCCTTTTTGGATGACATACTGAGGAACCTTTATGGACGCGACGTCACGACAACTGCTCAGTATTTCAGGTTTAGTTTGAGACCCCTTTTTGAGATCCAGTTTGCAAAGTAGTTTGATATCCACTCTACGATTCGGTTTCAGATTGGTCTTGAGATCCAGTTGAGATCCGGTTCGAGAAGTAGTTGATATCCGATCTGAACCAGGATCTCAACCGGAATGTCAAACCATTTCTCAACCTTGATCTCACACGAAATGGGAAACCGGGTTCTAAAAAACCTTCAAGTGTTTTTTTTTTTTTTTTTTTTTGTTTTTTTTTTTTTGGGGGGGGGGGGCACGTACGCTCCTCAGTTGTTTACGTTGAGTAAACGGGACCTCATCTCACTAAAGGCCCTGTCACACTGAGGCAACAGTTGGATAACTCTATCCGGCAACACGGGAAAGTCGTGTTGCCGGCGACCCTGTCACATCGCGGCAACAACAACAGTCGGGCAACATGTTGCTGCCGCCCGGCTCCCGTGTTGCCCGATTTGTTGTCCGACAACCCTGTCACACCGCGCTGACGGCGAGGACAACACGGGGAACACTCCGCCAGTTTGATTGTTTACCTTCGTTCGTGTGCAGCGCGGAATCGCTGGAAATGTGACTCTACAAAGTGCTAGTGCGTTCGAAGGGCCGGGAATTACCTCGGTACGACATCAACCAGTGACTGTGATTAGAAAGCTTGACACGGGGAGTATTTTCCGCCCTTTATTTCATCGAAATGTTCTTCATTCGCTGACAAAGCAGATAGCCCTAACCGAGGAAAGTGACATCCCTGATATATTTTCGGGATTTACGCCACCGTATGAAGTGTTTCTGTCCGGTTCTTTCAGGCAATTCGTATGTCTACTGTAAAATTGAGTTAGCGACGGCAGTACCCCAAAGTGTCTTTTGTAGCGTGGTGTTGAGCTGAACTGACAGTGCTCCGAAACTGCGACACCGACACGATCGGCCTTCCTAACAATCGGTAGAATAAATAGTTTTCAACGCTGTCTACTTGCCTATCGCCTGCTATGTTATCACTTCATTCCCCCAAAACGTCCTGGGTATTTTGAAAGCAAATCAGGCGTCTGGTAGCGGCTGTTTCCAAGTTCCAAGCATCAACAATCATGATCAGAATGGCCGTTTTAATGCTTCAATTTTTTAATCTTTGGTTTTCTGGGTTATTTTTATTATACTTCATCAGCGGGTGAGTAGGCATGCCATTTTATTTTACTATCAGTAATGTGGGCTGGACTCTCGGCAGTCTTTATTTCAAAACCAGTCTGAACGTTCACGACCGTAGCTGTGGCCATATCGAAAATCGGTTTCCGTAACTACGCAGCAAAAACATTAATCGAAAATATTTTAGCTGCACGCCAGCCCTAATTATTGTTAAATAACGTTTTCCAAGCCTTTATTTGAGTAAGACGGTATTGATAGGGGACCAGCTCTACCATCGAAGCTATCTATGTTGTCGTGTTGCCGGCCCGAAATTCGCTCAGCCAGTGATCAGGGCAGCACACGTAGTCCAACACAAGTTGCTGCTGTTTTTGTTGCCGAAAGCTGTCATACCGAGGCAACATTTTAGTTGTCGTCCATGTTGTCGTGCTGTTGCCGCGATGTGACAGGTTTGTCGGACAACATGGGGAGCGAGCAACAAGTAGCCCGACTGTTGGACAACGTGTTGTGTTGCTGTTGCCGTCGTGTTGCCTCAGTGTGACAGGGCCTTAAGTGTTCCAGACTTGGACGTAGTTCAACTACTCTACTCAAACTACTGTAGTTTAACTACTTTTCCGAGTAACTTGGTAACTTTCAATTACCACTTTATTTGGGTAATTAGTAGTTTACTTTAACTACATTTTTCATGTAACTTCTACTCGAATTACTAAGTACTTTCGAAATCGCCGGCAGATGAAGCGGCCTTCGCGAACAAGGGCCTCCCTCGCAGCCGTAGAAAATGCATCACAGGCGTCCTTGGGCCAAGGTGGCGATGAGCAGCCAAAACATAACACCGACGCGCACGAACGCAGGAAGAGATGCTTAACAAGCCTTGGTCGGGTATTGACCTAATCCGGTAATGCACGCAGGTGCCGCGCCTTCATCTGCAACCGTGCAAGCAAAGACGGGGGCAATCCGAAGGTTGTTGTTTTCATGTTGCCTGCCCTTTGTGAGTTCTGACTCAGGCGGTTTGGGGGTTCTACAGGAGGCGCCACTGGCATGACCTCGGAGTTGGGCGCCTGTTCCCATCGTCGCCTCGTCGTCAGCGAATACTCGCTTGCACAGCCGGACTCCACCGCACAGAAACGCAGACACGGATAATCCGTTCATGGGAGCACATTCCCGCTTCCAGCTGCAACTGCACGAGCGTCAATGCTTGTTCACGTAATCCTTCGAGCCCTTCCGACCTTCCACGACAGGGAGATCTCCTCTTTGTTGAAAACGATTTACTTGTCAGGCGTGTCAGGTGCGTCAGGTAGTCGCCGGCGAGGGTTGCGAGGAGTCACCCTTGGGAGTTCCTTTTATTGGACACGGCGTCAGCGGCGAAGTATACTTCGTTTTATCTTCTGTTAAATAAAAAAAAAAACTTTTTTTTCGGTAGCGTAGCACTAGCACTGCAACGATAATTGCAGTCGTCCGAATGATCTCATCGTCGTGGAGTGAGACTTTAACCCTTGACGGTCAGGTGCACTCGCTCAGCGTACTCTCCGAACGCCGTGGGAATAAAGAGGGGCCAGTCATAACAATCTCAACTTGCCGAAGAAAAAGACAAAAGGAGTAGAGTTTGTTACACAACTCCCCAAACGAGGCAAACCTCACATGTTTTGTCATGGACACCTAAGATGCCAACACTCGCTTACCCGATCCTGCACAGCCTGCTTCTCAAACTCAACGCTGCCGTTCCATCCAGCGCGTCGGTGGAACGTCTTTTTAGCTAAGCTGGGGACGTCGTTAGTAGGAAAAGGCGAAAACTCTCCTATCAATAACTTCGAAAGTAAATTGCTTCTGCGAGTGAATAAACTATTTTGGCGAAAACGCAAATCATAAAATGACTGCATTTATTTCAGGCTCGCAGGGTTTTTCACGAATCAAAACTGCTGTTCATTTTGCTACCACCAAAATATAAAAAAGTAACTTCGAAAGTAACTTCAAAGTAACTCGCTACTTTTTTTACAGTAGTTAGTAGTTTACTCAATTACTATTACAAATGTGTAATTTCTACTCTACTCCAATTACTTTTGGCGTCGATACTCAGTAACTTAACTCAACTACCTTTTTTGAGTAATTTGTACATGTCTGAAGTGTTCCTCGGATCGTCGTAGCAAACAGATCGGTTTGGCCAGAGAACAAAAGAGACATCCTTGTCTATGAGAGTAAACAGACCTCACTCTGCAAACTGCATCTCCTAGCTCTTATTCAAAAGGCAACATTAGTTCTTTGTATATCGTTCCTAGCGCATTAATTAATTTCAGGTATCTTTTGTTTTACATTGCCTTAATATTGTTTTTTGAGCGCTATGTGGGCTGAAAAATTCATATACATGAAGCACTGAACTAAATGCAATGCAACTTTTCATAAACGGGTCTCTAGAATGAGCATTTATGATACTAAAATAATCGTAGCTTTCTGAATAAAAAAAATAGCAAAGAGTAAGCTTAAAGAAACTTTTCTTTCTTCTATATTACAGAGATGAAAACGACAAAACAACGTCTGGTTGTCGCTGCTACTGATAGATGCGACCACACACATGCACAGATCTGCTTTTGAGGTTTCATCTGAAAGAAGCTTTCACGTTTGTGCTTTGTGTTCTGACATCTTTGAGTTCATAAGGCTTTTGCCATTTTTAACGCGACAGCATTTAGAAGCTCGTGTCGCAGAAAATCAGGCGTCGGCGTCGGTGGGACCAAAAAATCCCATAACGCAACGCGCAGCCCGCGCGTTGCATTATGCATACATGTGACGTCACGCGTCACGTGATATTACGTCACATGTGACGTCATGTGACTTGACGTAAAACGTGACGCTACCGACCAGACCACGCACACACGCTTGCACGGCTTGGGAATCCGAGCGCCGGTTTCCTATATGAGAAGGCTTTGCGAACGGGCCCGATAACGCTATCGCGTTCCACTCTTAAAGGCGAAGCTTCAGCGTCCCCCAGGATTTTCTGGAACACTGTGGATAAAAAATATTACAGTCCTTTTTTTTTTAGGTTGAACTTCTGTTTCTGAAACTTAGCTAGACTCCTCTAATTTGAGTTTGATGAATGCACCACCTAAAGAAACCTTCGTGAAACATTTCACTGCACTTAGGTGCTTGATTTTGTTTTTACGCAATTCTTTTAACGATCGAAAACAAGCTGGACACACACACGGCAAGAAAGGGTCACCTTCCCTGTCGTGCGTCTCGAGACCTCCAACTTTGTGTTTTACTTTTTGGTTGTTAATGTTGCTGAAAGCCGCGCTTTCATCGTGTGGGCGATACGCTGGATTTTAATTCCGCGATCACAATTGAAAGTGGTTCCCCTGTATCGACCCTTCCGCTCGGAAGAACAACTTAGTGCGATGAATTACGAGGAAGCTAGGCGAATGTCGAGAAAATCAAAAATCGAAACAAGAAACAAACAAAACAAAATACACTCCGACGTAAAACGAAAGGACGCGGTGGGACACACTTAACGGAAGGCAAACGCGTGGAACGTTGTTCTTGGAAATGGCCAGTGCGTCAATTCTTTTTTTTTTTTTCTTTATCGAGCGTCTTTTACGCGAAATCTCTCTTGGTTGCACTCCGAGTTTGATACGCACACACATTTCTATAGACCAAACGGCAGTTTGATACTCTAGCTCCATGTTCAGGGGGGAAAAAGAGATTCCGAGTCAAGAGGTCCAACGCGTCAAGAGGTCCAACGACTCAAGAGGTCCAATATTGAACCTCTTGACGCGTTGGACCTCCTGACGCGTTGGACCTCTTGACTCGCCGTGGATCTCTTGACTCGTTGGACCTCTTGACCCATATTGGATCTCTTCGCTTATGGTCAAGAGGTCCAACGAGTCAAGAGGTTCAATAGCCACGTGACAGCCGAGTCAAGAGGTCCAACGAGTCAAAAGGTCCAATTCGAGTCAAGAGGTCCAACGCGTCAAAAGGTCCAATTTGAGTCAAAAGGTCCAACGCGTCAAGTGGTATATCGAGTCAATAGGCCCAACGCGTCAAGAGGTCCAACGCGTCAAGAGGTCCAACGAGTCAAAAGGTCCAATTCGAGTCAAGAGGTCCAACGCGTCAAGAGGTCCAACGAGTCAAAAGGTCCAATTTCTGTCAAGAGGTCCAACGCGTCAAGAGGTATATCGAGTCAAGAGGCCCAACGCGTCAAGAGGTCCAACGCGTCAAGAGGTCCAACGAGTCAAAAGGTCCAATTCGAGTCAAGAGGTCCAACGCGTCAAGAGGTCCAACGAGTCAAAAGGTCCAATTTGTGTCAAGAGGTCCAACGCGTCAAGAGGTATATCGAGTCAAGAGGCCCAACGCGTCAAGAGGTCCAACGCGTCAAGAGGTCCAACGAGTCAAAAGGTCCAATTCGAGTCAAGAGGTCCAACGCGTCAAGAGGTCCAACGAGTCAAAAGGTCCAATTTGTGTCAAGAGGTCCAACGCGTCAAGAGGTATATCGAGTCAAGAGGCCCAACGCGTCAAGAGGTGCAACGCGTCAAGAGGTCCAACGAGTCAAAAGGTCCAATTCGAGTCAAGAGGTCCAACGCGTCAAGAGGTCCAACGAGTCAAAAGGTCCAATTTGTGTCAAGGGGTCCAACGCGTCAAGAGGTATATTGAGTCAAGATTCCGAGTCAAGAGGTCCAACGAGTCAAAAGATCCAACGCGTCAAAAGATCCATTATTGGACCTTCTGACTCGTTGGATCTTTTGACTCGTTGGACCTCTTGACTCGCCATGGATCTTTTGACTCGTTAGATCTCTTGACTCGTTGGACCTTTTGACCCACATTGGATCTCTTGACTCGTGTTTGGCGAGTCAAAAGATCCAACGAGTCAAAAGATCCATTATTGGACCTTTTGACTCGTTGGACCTCTTGACTCCCTGCCCGATCACCGGGAAAGGGGGGACGGGCTTTGAAGAAGGACAGGAAAAGAAAGAAAAGCAAAGCTACGATGAATGACGGCTTTCGGGTGTCAAGGAGGGGCGTGACGGTCACTGCACTGCGGCGGGGTGAGATCCCGCGTCTAATAACAAAGCAACAAAAAAGAGGGAGATGAGAGAAGAGGATACAGTGGTTTCGGGGACGAGAGGTTTTGGGATCCTGAATGGCTGGCTGTGTCACGGCGTTGTGCGCTTTCCATTTCAATCGGCAGGTGACCAACGCCATCTCTTCGTGCGGTATGCTTAATTAACACAGGAATTCTCCGGGAGTTGTGCACGCTGCACGGTCGCGGGGACGTAGGTTGTTTCTCGAATTTAGAAATCAACGAACGGTCAATCGGCGACTGAATTACGACACGTATAGTCCAACACGTGGTGCTGACGTCCTGCCCCTGTTGTGGTGCTGCTATCGGAATTGCGCACGCGCAGACGGTCCACTTGACGCACTCCCTGCGCACGTGCGGTGCCCACACCTCGCGCGGAAACTGCGCCTTTTCCCACACCTCGTGAGGGCTTGTATAGAAACAGCGCGTTGGTCTTATACGCGCAGCATGAGCTCAACTGAGAGGAAGGGTTGTGCGGATCATTTGGACAGCGTAATGTTTGGCAGTCATCCAGAGGGTCAACATGTCGCAGTATCTTGCCGGCCAGTGCAGCATGACTGCTGACCGGCACCACGCTGTACGGATAAGCAGCATCGGCGTGCGTTCGTGTAATCACTACTGCGTGGTGCACCCAAAGACCCCAGGCTATAATCCGTTTCACCTAAGGATGGACCGCAGCCTATGTTAGAAACCGAGGGCGTCAAGGGCCATCTCGGCCCGCGCGACGTTTTGAACACTTTTGTGTTCGAGGCATTTCAGAGTTGGAGAAGGACCCTACTACCCCTTGTCTTGCTCTGCATGCACAAGCTTCTCTGACTCGTGTTCAGGTTAAGCGTATTGATCAAAAGCCACGCACACTTTTATTCGTCTTTCCATGTATCGCGATAGTACGTATATATATTTTTTTCTTGTTGTTGTTTTTGGTCTGCATAAGCACGGAAATTATATATTACTTCTTTTAATGTACGGCACCTAGTCATTTTTTTTTGTGCAAACTGAATTATTTTATTCGCACGTAATCAAGCCGAGAAAAAAATAACACATTGTACCTTCCACATTTTCGCGACATATTTGGAACCTTACATCCCAAGTTCCATTACAGCAACCACTTATCAAATGCTAATTTAAATTTTAATATATCCTATATCGAACCTAAACGTTTATTAGAAAGGATAAGTTTTCTATATATCAACCCACCTTTAAAAGAGGTTTTAAGCTACTATTTTGAATTATTTTTCGTCATACTGCTTTCAGATTGGCCAAGTTCGATATCTTTCCTGCACGAAAATAACGGGTGAATTATCGGGAGTTCCACTCTTCGAAGTGGCCGTCTAAGGCGCATCCTAAAGGAGCCTTGAAACGAAGTTTCCACTTTTGCTAAATAGTACTTAGAATCACTCCCTAACGTTAATAACTGAATATACTTGTCTTAGTTGTTCTTTCTAGGCAATGGCAGTCGCCAATAAAATTTGAGAAATATGAGCATCATTCATCCCCTCAACTCGGAGCCAGAACAAGTGGCCACGTGGCCTGGTGCCTATCTTATACCTTTAACGTTAATCTTACTCACGTGCTGGGATTGACAGAGTAGAGAACGCGTGCTGAGCTCAGACATTGTTAGAGTTGGGCTATTCACATCACCGCAGTGGGTGGACACGAGCCACTACCCGAGTGTCCGCCGAGGCATTGATTGTTACGAGCTGAAGTCGAGTGCTCACGTAGTTCTCGTGTCGAATCCATGCATGAGCCGCGCTTTACTGTCATCAGTCGGGTGATTTCGATTCCACAATCACGTCATGCAGCTTTGTAAAGGCAAGACTGAAAGAAATCGTCCCTTTTTATCTTCGCGATTTCACAATTTCACCGCGACAAAGAAGTTTCTGAATCAGTGGTGGTCTGTGCGAGTATACTTGTGTCAGGCCTGGACCAGTACGAACCGGCAAAGTCATGAACGTTCCAACCCGATAACGTTTCATGACCCCTTTAAAGGGGCCGTGAAATGATTTTAATGTTCAAAGGATCCGGTGCGTGTCACTTTCGTTTGGCTTACTTTAACACAAGTAAAAAAAAAAAATACGCCTTGAGCTTTTAAAATGTCGCGAGTGTCCGGAGAAATCGCGAAGAGGAAAGGGGACTATTTTCTGTCCTGCAGCCTCTTGTGTAGGCCAAGAAAACTACGCTCATGACATGGACTGGTTGAAAGTGTATTGAGTTAGCGAGCTCAGTAAGTGTCTGCTCAATTTGAGGCTAATTTTTTTTTTTTTTATGTTGTCTTGAAAACGTGAACAGACGCGCCAAAAGCCTGATATTCTCGACTTTTATAACGCAAAGTTTTAGAGGCGCCATCTACCCAAAGCGAAGAAAAGCGCTCCCACCCCACTTCCCATAGCCACAGCGACATGAAACTGAACGTCTCCGGGTGCCCCCCTCGAGCCCGCGAACCGGAAAACAGTACGTAGTTGAGTAGCGCATCAAACCTAAATCTGTTCCAACTTTTTTTTTAAACGAAAACTAATGCACTTATTAAAAAATCGTTTACTGATCTTTATTGTACGACGCCTCTCAGCGACTAGAGGAGGAGTGGTGAGGGGCTTTCCGTGACGCCTTTGCAATATGAAGCGGGAGTTCTCAAGTAATTGGAGGTCTTGACCCACAATGGATCTCTTGACTCGTGTCTACCAAGTCAAGAGATCCAAAGCTTCAAAAGATCCATTATTGGACCTTCTGACTCGTTGGACCTTTTGACTCGTTGGACCTCTTGACTCACCGTGGATCTTTCGACTCGTTGGATCTCTCGGCTCGTTGGACCTCTTGACCCACATTGGATCTTTTGACTCGTGTCTGTCGAGTCAAAAGATCCAACGAGTCAAAAGATTCATTATTGAACCTTTTGACTCGTTGGATCTTTTGACTCGTTGGATCTCTTGACCAGAAGCGTCGAGTCAAGAGGCCCAACGCGTCAAGAGGTCCAACGAGTCAAAAGGTCCAATTTGTGTCAAGAGGTCCAACGCGTCAAGAGGTCCAACGCGTCAAGAGGTCCAACGCGTCAAGAGGTCCATCGAGCCTTATTTTTATCTTCTCTGTTTATAATTATATTGCTATTAATGACTGCTTGTGACGGTTACTGACTGTTTGACCTATTTGAATTATTTTGGACAATACAAGTACTACATAGCCATTGGAGACAAGTAGACAGATACTATTTGCCACAATGTATAGGTTTTTGAGTGTTAAATAATGAATAGTGCCTGGCTACATATTTTGGACTTGTAGAACTTAATATCTGTGTTCCAGTCTCTCTGTTCTAGGACTCATTTATGCCATTTCTACGGAAGTATCTCTAGAATTCCCGAGATATGAAATACAAATGTACCTCAGGCTCTCGCGTTTAGCCTTCCCTTTCATGCATCTCAGTATTTGTGATCGCAAATACTTCCTTGGGTAACTTTGTCCAGTCCCGGGTTCTCGTATCTTCTATTAAAAATATGATCCACTACTATTTTATGCTTTAGTTTTTATTCACTGAGTTAACCGAATCACTAAAGAGGTAAATAACAAAACATGGGAAGAAGCTCAAATAACATTGGAGGGCGTCTTTAAACGAGCGCAAATTATGCCACTTGGCGTCCAATGGAGTGTTGCAAGTGAATGCGAGCATTGTCTCCTTGAAACGTTATGACCGGTGCAAGCTATAGCGGGTTAATTTGGGCAGTTGGCTTACTCAAAAGCACGGAGCAGCCACAAATACTTTTGCTAGCGATATGTAACTTCTTTACTGCTCTTTATTTTTTAGAATGCTGCGAAATAAACCATGAAACTGAACGTTTCATGATTAAGCATTATTGACACGAAGTACCGAACACTTGTCTGTCGATATCATTTATTTTTTGTTGAAATTACGCGATGTGTTAGTCGGTTGGAATTGTAAGATGGTGGGTTAGTTGCTCAATCATATTTAGAAAATTGGGTCATACAGTTTGAAGTTGATTGAAGAACTGTTCGTGTCGGAAAGCAGGTCGACCTCTGAAGCCGATAGATCTAGTGTGTCCAGTGCGAGGCCATGGCGAACGGAAAAATGACTAACTTTACATGCCATGCTGCACCAGGGCAAACTGTATCTTTAAGTTCTTCGAAGACCAAGCACTTCAAAATATCAAGGAAGCTATTTTGACGAGACGTGAACAAATTTATACAATTATTACAAATTTTGAAAATGATGCCACAGACATTAAAAAAAAAAAAAAACTATGTTCAGTTATCCTGACGTCAAACGCCGTAATAGATCTTTAGTGTGATGGTAGACGTCGAAATAGCAAATAACTATGGACATTTCTTTCGTATGTGACGAAAGATGTGTTCAAAATAGTTTTACAATTATTTCGAACCCGGATGTCGAGGTAGTCACTTCCTAGAAAAAAAAAAAAAAAAGGCATCTCAAATCGTGAATTGTTAAGACCTTTCCGGTTACGTGTTCGATATTCGCGGGGAAAAGCAACACGGGAGATGCAGATTTACGACTTTGTGGTCAGAGGTAGAAGAGAGAAGGCACACAGGTCCCCAACAAACGAGTGTTGCTATAAGCTTGACAGTTCATAACAACAATGAGTTCCGGTGTGTACAAATCCAGTGCCCAGCATGCGATCCCCACAGCCCAGCGCGCGCGTATCTGTCGCTTCTGAAACCAAGCAAATCACGGGTCATACGCACGAACACTGATTACATCACCGGCCAGAAACGATGTATCAAAGCCGTGTTCGTGAGATCCCCCCTGCCGTGTGGAAGTCTTCACAGCTCAACTTTGTGCTCTTTTTCGGACATTTTTCTTCTCCGCTATTATTGTTAGCATCTCTGATGTCTGCTTTTTTAATGCGTGAGCATTACCTGGCTCAGTCAGCGAAAAAGCCGTCGGCAAAATCCGTCGTCAAAATCCGTGACTTGTCCAACACAATCCAACATAATAATAATAATAAAAAACTCTGGTTACGTGATATCTTTGGTCACGTGATCTCTCTGGTCACGTGACCTATCTGGTCATGTGACCACCCCCCCCCCCAAAAAAAAAAAGTCTGTGGTCACGTGACCAAACAAAAAAAAAAACTTGGTCACGTGACCTCTCTGGTTACGTGAGCACGAAACCATCCCCTGCCTAGTTTCGAACCTAGGCCCTCTTGATCGCGCAACTAGCGCGCTATCCGTTGCGGCAACACAACTCGGGAAAAGGTAGTGCTCGCGCATTCTCACATTGTAAGAGAAAGCTTAGGTGCCCTCATAGCTGTTTTGTTTTAATCTTTTTTGCCTGTACTTATTTCACACCCCTTGCCTGTACATATTTCACACCAAGAGATACAACGAGTCAAGCTATCCAATATTGGACCTCTTGACGCGTTGGACCTCTTGACACATCAAGGCACGAGTCAAGAGATCCAATATGGGTCAAGAGGTCCAACGCATGAAGAGGTCCAACGAGTCAAGAGATCCACGGCGAGTCAAGAGGTCCAACGCGTCAAGAGGTCCAATATTGAACCTCTTGACTCGTTGGACCTCTTGACGCGTTGGACCTCTTGACTCGGAATCGGATCTCTTGACTCGTGCCTTGATGTGTCAAGAGGTCCAACGCGTCAAGAGGTCCAATAGTGGATAGCTTGACTCGTTGCATCTCTTAGTGTGAAATATGTGCAGGCAAGGGGTGTGAAATAAGTACAGGCAAAAAAGAGAAAAAAAAAAACAACTATGAGGGCACCTAAGCTTTCTCTTACAATGTGAGAATGCGCGAGCACTACCTTTTCCCGAGTTGTGTTGCCGCAACGGATAGCGCGCTAGTTGCGCGATCAAGAGGATCTAGGTTCGAAACCAGGCAGGCGATGGTTTCGTGCTCACGTAACCAGAGAGGTCACGTGACCAGAGTTTTTTTTTTTTTTGTTTGGTCACGTGACCACAGACTTTTTTTTTTTGGGGGGGGGGGTTGGTCACATGACCAGATAGGTCACGTGACCAGAGAGATTACGTGACCAAAGATATCACGTAACCAGAGTTTTTTATTATATTATTATGTTGGATTGTGTTGGACAAGTCACGGATTTTGACGACGGATTTTGCCGACGGCTTTTTCGCTGACTGAGTCAGGTAATGCTAACGCATTAAAAAAGCAGACAACAGAGATGCTAACAATAATAGCGGAGAAGAAAAATGTCCGAAAAAGAGCACAAAGTTGAGCTGTGAAGACTTCCACACGGCAGGGGGGATCTCACGAACACGGCTTTGATACATCGTTTCTGGCCGGTGATGTAATCAGTGTTCGTGCGTATGACCCGTGATTTGCTTGGTTTCAGAAGCGACAGATACGCGCGCGCTGGGCTGTGGGGATCGCATGCTGGGCACTGGATTTGTAAACACCGGAAATCATTGTTGTTATGAACTGTCAAGCTTATAGCAACACTCGTTTGTTGGGGACCTGTGTGCCTTCTCTCTTCTACCCCTTACCACAAAGTCGTAAATCTGCATCTCCCGTGTTGCTTTTCCCCGCGAATATCGAACACGTAACCGGAAAGGTCTTAACATTTCACTATTTGAGATGCCTTTTTTTTTGTTTTAGGAAGTGACTATTTCGACATCCGGGTTCGAAATAATTGTAAAACTATTTTGAACACATCTTTCGTCACATACGAAAGAAATGTCCATAGTTACTTGCTATTTCGACGTCTACCATCACACTAAAGATCTATTACGCCGTTTGAAGTCAGGATAACTGAACATAGTTCTTTTTTTTTTAAATGTCTGTGACACCATTTTCAAAAGTTGTAATAATTGTCTAAATTTGTTCACGTCTCGTCAAAATAGCTTCCTTGATATTTTGAAGTACTTGGTCTTCGAAGAACTTAAAGATACAGTTTGCCCTGGCGCAGCATGGCATGTAAAGTTAGTCATTTTTCCGTTCGCCATGGCCTAGCACTGGACACACTAGATCTATCGGCTTCAGAGATCGACCTGCTTTCCGACACGAACAGTTCTTCAATCGACTTCAATCTCTATGACCCAATCTTCTAAAAATGATTGAGCAACTAACCCACCATCTTACAATTCCAACCGACTAACACATCGCGTAATTTCAACTAAAAATAAATGATATCGACAGACAAGTGTTCGGTAATTCGTGTCAAGAATGCTTAATCATGAAACGTTCAGTTTCATGGTTTATTTCGCAGCATTCTCAAAAATAAAGAGCAGTAAAGGAGTTACATATCGCTAGCAAAAGTATTTGTGGCTGCTCCGTGCTTTTGAGTAAGCCAACGGCCCAAATTAACCCGCTATAGCTTGCACCGGTCATAACGTTTCAAGGAGACAATGCTCGCATTCACTTGCAACACTCCATTGGACGCCAAGTGGCATAATTGGCGCTCGTTTAAAGACGCCCTCCAATGTTATTTGAGCTTCTTCCCATGTTTTGTTATTTACCTCTTTAGTGATTCGGTTAACTCAGTGAATAAAAACTAAAGCATAAAATAGTAGTGCATCATATTTTTAATAGAACATACGAGAACCCGGGACTGGACAAAGTTACCCAAGGAAGTATTTGCGATCACAAATACTGAGATACATGAAAGGGAAGGCTAAACGCGAGAGCCTGAGGTACATTTGTATTTCATATCTCGGGAATTCGAGAGACACTTCCGTAGAAATGGCATAAATGAGTCCTAGAACAGAGAGACTGGACCACAGATATTAAGTTCTACAAGTCCAAAATATGTAGCCAGGCACTATTCATTATTTAACACTCAAAAACATATACATTGTGGCAAATAGTATCTGTCTACTTGTCTCCAATGGCTATGTAGTACTTGTATTGTCCAAAATAATTCAAATAGGTCAAACAGTCGATCAGTAACCGTCACAAGCAGTCATTAATAGCAATATAATTATAAACAGAGAAGATAAAAATAAGGCTGGATGGACCTCTTGACGCTTTGGACCTCTTGACGTGTTGGACCTCTTGACGCGTTGGGCCTCTTGACTCGATATACCTCTTGACGCGTTGGACCTCTTGACACAAATTGGACCTTTTGACTCGTTGGACCTCTTGACTCGGCTCTCACGTGGCTATTGGACCTCTTGACTCGTTGGACCTTTTGACTCGGTGGACCTCTTGACCATAAACGGGAAAAAGACAGCCTTCGGATTGCCCCAACAACGTGCTTTATGTGAGACTCGTCAATGTATAAAGAGCTGAAGAAAATCATCCATCTGCGGTAAAGGGATACTGACTCGAATCTTAAAGTATAAATTTCATGTTCAGATATAAATTAAACATGATCAACTCTATCTGCTAATGGCAATCGCACGCTTGCAACTCAAATGGAT
The DNA here is from genome assembly GCA_013358835.2 of Ixodes persulcatus. Taxonomy (NCBI): domain Eukaryota; kingdom Metazoa; phylum Arthropoda; class Arachnida; order Ixodida; family Ixodidae; genus Ixodes; species Ixodes persulcatus. The sequence goes on from JABSTQ010003893.1 coordinate 133,473, forward strand.
GGCCTCAGCCTCGCTCGACAAGTCCAACGAAAGCGGTGCCGGTCGCTTCCCTTCATTCGTTTAGCGTTCGACATTGATACATTCGCGTTACAAAATCGTGGCGATGCGGGCGTTTTTTTTTCTGTGCGTGTGTGTGTTTTTTCGTGCTTTGTGCCCCCACTTCTACAATCGCGTAAAAGGCTTACGCGATTGTCGAAGGGGGGGGGGGCACAAAGCACAGGAAACACACACAGAAAAACAAACGCTCGCATCGCCACGATTTTGTAACGCCCGTTAATGCAACGCATGCTTATTGATTGTGTGATGCTGCTTGCTTGCCGTCTTTATCGAGTGTGTCGCTGCAGCGGAGCGGTTATCGCATGAACAGGTGAGATCACAACAAGAAGTTAAGATTCGAACAATCTTTTTTTTTTTTTTTTAAATAAAAGAAAGATAACGCGAACAAGAAGTTACGTGGAGTTTCCGCTCGCACGTTGTGGGCGTAGAAAGCGGCCGCGGCGGCAATTAATTGTTTTTCTCCCTGTCGTCGCAGGTCGCATGTTTGACTCCCCATCCTGCCGTTGTTTTCCGCTCTAGACCTGTTCAGTTTTAATAATAATAATAATAATAATATTAATAATAATAATATAATAATAATAATAATAATAATAATAACAAAAATAATAATAATAGTCGTTATTGATCAAAATCAACAGTACAAAATGTCAGGTCTGCCGAAGCCGGTTAGGGCTTGTGTGGCGCGACCTTTCAGTGGAAGCACATTCTTCGTAACAAAAATACAACACAAATTAGCGACTGGTACTCAAAAATTAGAATGCTCATTTCTATCATTAAACAGTCTCTTGACATTCTTTTTAAGGTGATAATAATAATAATAATAATAATAATAATCTTTATTGGCTCAGGAGAGCCGTGGCACCGCGGAAAGGCGACAGCCCGTACCACGGAGGCCCGCGGTGCCACGTCTAGTGATGATGATGATGAGATGATATATACAAGGGGAGGACGACACAGTCTTCACCGTGCGTTGGGACTGGGAAAGCCCTGGCGGTTTGATGGTGTATGATGAGGACGACTGCTTTTCTGATCCGCCGCACGAGTCTTGGAGGTTCGGCGGCGGTTCTGGTCACTAGGCCAGCGAGCCAGGGTGACCTCCGGCAGGTTGTTCTATGCACGTTCTGGATGATAATTCGATTTGTAAAGATATAAAGAGTCGGGTAACGCGTTGAATATTTTCGGACCATAAAATGCCCTAATGCTTTCCCCATAGCGACTATATATACGTGGGACTTCAAAGCGAGTGTTACACCTTGCTATACGTGGTGCAACCCTTTGAATGATAAAGTCCCGGTTCCAAAAGTAGTGCTGAACGACAGTTTGCAAAAATAGTGAATACAAACAAGGTATCTAAAGCGAGGCGAAGATATTGTCACTAGAACATAGCGATAAATTGTAGGACACGCTTTTCAACATCCCCTCTAAAATACCATCGATTATATTGTTCCATTGCAGGGAACAATTAAAAAAGAGAGTAATTCCGTATCTGAGCACACCATAGGCCAGAGAATGCATCATCAACTTTCTCACTGCAACAGGAAGAAACATTTTTAAATTGTAAAGCTGGCATGAAACACTTCGAAGACGCTTCGCAACAAAAACCATATGCGTATTCCATGATAAATCAAGATCAAAAGAGATACCAAGATACTTAACAGAATTAACATTCTGGACAGAAGTGCAGCAACAAGGAACACAGTTAGAACCATGCAAAAATAAGTTCGGGAAGACAGTGAGCTTTTTCCAAGGGCTGCGAAAACAGACGAGCTTTTAAAGAATTCACAGTTATTCTGTTTTCTTTGAACCAATCCATAACTGCGACAGCATCCGTTTGTAGCATACGCATGGCGGGTTCGATATCGGTGTGACTGGTAAATAACAGAGTGTCATTCCGCATATTGTAGCATGTTACTAGTGACAACAGCCGGAAGATCGTTTACATAGATAATGAATAATAAAAGAGATAGTATGAAACCCTGCGGCACTCCAGAGAGGAGAGGAACTTTGCTACTTTGAACATTACCCAAGGATACCAACTGTGAACGAGATCGTAAGTAATTTTGCAGCAGAGCGAAGAAAGCACCTCTGGATCCTACACGGTACAATTTCTTAAGTAAAATTGTATGATCAACAGAATCAAATGCTTTTTTTTAAAATCGAGGAAAAGAGCGCATACGCAAGAGTTGTTATCGAAAGTACGAATGAAGGAAGTCGGAGAACACGTCTAGTAAGCATGACGTGCCAAGCCCCGTGACAAAGCCGTGCTGTGAAGATGAGATGATACAATGCTTATCAAGAAAACCATTCATACGTGTTTTTCTAAAATTTGCGATATGCATGGCAGTATCGAAATGGGCCGATGCGATGACAGTAAGGTACGAGGGCCACCTTTGTGAATAGGTACTACAATTGTTGTTTTTAGATCTGCAGGCAAACAGCCAGAGCCTATAAACTCATTTATCATGGCTACTAGTACTTCTGCAAGCACATCAAAATTATCACAGATGTCTATGATAGTTATACAATCGATTCCGGGTGATTTATTTCTTTTGAAGGAAAATAGAATGGAAAGGAACTCGGCCCTTGAAATTGCAGGAAGAAACGCAGACGACGAGATTATATTTATATCATAAGCATTGGGCGCACCGTCCCCTGTGCTATTACAAATGGAAGAGGCAAAATGTTGAGCAAAAGATGTGGCTGTGGTAACTAAATTGGTTCCAAAGCTCTTTTCCAACAGGTCAGGGGCACTTTTTTGAGAGACACCGCGAAGCTCGTTAATTATGGACCACGTTTCCCTAGAGCTGAAACGCGCGTTATAAAGTTTTCCTGTGTAATGATTACGTTTAGAAGAGCGTATTAGTGCATTTACATGGTTTCGAGATGCCTTGTATTTCGCTCGCAACTCCTCATTTCTGGGCGCACGCCGGCTACGCTTTCATAAAAGTTCTTTATTTTTGATAGCCTGAAGAATGTTGTCGTTAAGCCATACTTGTTCTGATCTACGCTTTTTTACATTAATAGTTACTGTGCTAGAATCCTTAAATGTTTTAATAAGCGAGACTACTTTAGGATAAAGTTGAGATGGATCTTCTACACGTAGGAGAGACTCCCAATCATAGGAAGTAACAAAATCATTAAAAGAGGAGCGTTTAAGGAAGTGAAATGTTCTTGACACCCGAATAGGTGTTTTCCCATGTTCACTGGAATTAATCTGAATACCAATGAAATAGTGGTCAGCTAATTTTTCGGTGATAACAAACGATTTAACTGAGCTAGCGTCAGGTGCCCTAACGTTCATGTGGTCGATACAAGACGTAACCAGCTTGTCCCTCAAGAATTCTACTCGGGTAGGAGCATGGATAGTATTTTCAATGCCAAAGCTAGCAAGTAGGTTCATATAGTCGCATACTAAAGGAACAATGTCTTTTAGGGTGTCGATATTCAAATCACCAATGATGCAAATATTTTTTATTGTCGATGACGTATTCAAAACGTTTTTAAGTTCATCTAGAAAAGCATCAATATTTCTTGATGGCGGTCTATACACTGCCAATAAGGACACTATAACATCAGATTTATTATTGTCAAACGCCATTGACTCAACATGACTGAAGTGTACAGGCACTTTTGTCGTTATCAGGGAGTTCCTTATGAAAACGCCAATGCCACCCCCACTGCCCGTGGGGCGCGTAAAAAATAATTCGTTAAAACCATTAATAGTGAACAGTTTCAACGCTGCTTCAGGAACATTAGTTTCCGTTAAAACATAGACATCAACACAGTCACCCAGGTTCTCGACAATAAGCAAAAATGATCCCAGTATTTTCTTATGCTACGAATATTCACATGAACAACTGTAACGACATTAGTATTAGATGACTGCAATTCTCTTTTGAAGAAACTTATTGTAGTATTTGGTGTGTAATGGGAAGAATGTAAAGAAAAGCGTCGCAACACATTCTAACTTTTTCTCACCAAATGTCAAACTCGTTCTTTAAAGTCGATTTCTGATTAACTTTCATAAGTCGCTCTATAGGTCGTTTCATTCATGTTTGCATTCAGTTCTTTATGCTCATAGCAACTACAAAACAAGTTCTTTATAAATATAGGAATGCCATCCAGCTGTGTGAATAAGCTGTTCGTAAGCAATGAAAAGTGTAACGCTTTTATACCAATCTTTTTCTAAATATATTTTTTTGTAGCTATAGTTTTCTATAGGCAATGACGGTCGAGAAATGTCCTTTTTATTTGGACGGCCTCCATGTAAGCCTCAATTAATCTTGTGAAAGGGGTGTTCATTTGGCTAAAAAGAGCTTTGTTCTACCCAGTGTATATTTATAATGCCAGTGTCCATTGAAAGTATAACGAAGCTGACTATATATTAGTCAAATTATTTAGCTTTATAGATTAATAATTTTATACTTCAATAATATTTTGTTTTTATTTCCATCAGACTTGATGGCGTCGATCAAGGGTAAAAGCTGCATACGCAGCTTGACGTGCCCTTGACAGTGCACGGTCACGAAACACAGCAGGAATAAAAAGAGAAGGAGAAAAAAATAACACATAAAAAAACAGAAGACGCAACACACAAACTTCACCATAGCAGATAAATCAATATAATCAAATATGAAGACAGTGGTTGTAACTAGTTACCTTAACCACCCGTGAAATATAATGACCTGATTTCTCCTGTTGACATTTCATCCCGGCATAACGTTTTTGATTCGTAAAGAATTATTAAAGTATGAATATTGTGCCTCAGCATTTGAGAGCCATAATTTGTTCTTGGCGTGACCACCCCCCAACATTCGGCGCCCCGAGTAGAATGCATAATATTATTCTTTAAGAGCCGACCAATAGTTACTTAAAAGTTTTTTGCTCCTAATTAGCCCTATCTTAAGGCTGATACAGAGTCTGCAAGGATACAAAGTGTAAACATTGATAATTCGGAACTTACTGAATAGGTCGGATTCAAGCGACTGAGATGGGACATCGGCTATAACCTTCAAAGCTTTTTTTTTTTTTTGTAACAATTTTATTTTTTCATATTCCGTTACTTACAAGAAATATGAAATGTGGCAAGTTTGAAATCAATTTTCTGAAAAAACACATTTTTACAATTTTTAGTTTGTAAATGGTACTAGATAATATATCAGTTGCCGATAAAAGAAGTTGTCAAGAAATATTATATTTTACTCTATGGCCTCAGTTTAAGTTTGCGGGCTTCTAGCTCCGATTCCTTCAGACCCTGTTCCCGGAGGAATATGACCCAATACTTCGCTCTCGGCAAGAGGTTTTATTCACTCACTTATTGCCTGGGGGGTTTCGGGATCGGGGAACGGTCATCAGCCAGGCCGCGGGGGAGAGTCTGCTGCCACTCCAGCTGCTCCAAGTCCCAGCGGTAGCACACCGCGTCATGGGGACGTCATCGTCCAGGGTCGCCGTCCGGTCCGTTCGTCGAGTCCGCCGCTCGACCACGCGCCCGCACTTGCCCGCTCCAGCGCCAGTCTCCGTGTCGATCCGCGCGCCAGCGTCTTCCTTTCCTCGTCACCGCTGCGCGCTACTTCGTTGCTGGCCGTTCAAGAGCCGCCGTCCGAGCGAGTCGCCGTCCAAGAGACCTGCCGTCCAAGAGAGACTCCTTTTTGTCCCGCGTCCCCTTATCAAGCCTTGGGTCCTTCGTTCCGGAAAGCCAGCCGTGCGACGTCAGTTGGCCAGGGGAGCAGTGTAGCCGGATGTTCTGGTACGCGAGGCCATGGCCGTTCCCCCGAGCCATGACGCGTCTCGGAGGCACGGCGCGTTAAGCTTCAGACGGGATTTGGGAACCGAAAGGTCAGCGCGGGAAAGGGAAGCCAGATCTCCACAAGTTTCACCTTTGTAAAATCTGTATTCGTTTGGCTAAAAAACCTATCGACCTTATCGGCCACTCCTTTCACAAAATATGGAGAGGAAAGCAAGGTCATGAGTGCCTTTCATTTTCTATTAATACTAAACTTCTCGATGTAGCTCAAGTAGAACTAATGTATTTTTGTAGCCAAACCAAATATGCAAATGAAGATGCAGACTCATGAAATTAAATCGAATATTAAGTTAAGAAACTGTCGAAAGCAATAGGAAAGGGGCGGGGGGGGGGGGGGGGGGGGGGGGTCGGAACTCGAACTTTGGACATCTGGATTACACTTGACCGCTAATCAAAGGACCCGGAGTTCGTGTCCCGCCTTCCCCACATAATGTTTTTCAGCAGTTTATTAGTTTTTCATTCGAATTAATGTAATGAATGCGGTTTGCCAGTTACATATCTGGTTTGCTAGCTTACTATCTTGCTTTGTACTTCATATGGACATATAAGCAGGACTAATGTCACGACCTGCCAACATTAATTAAAAATGGAGTTGGAAGGCAAGTTTCACACATGGTTAGAAAAACATAAAACAAGGAAAAAATATTGATCTTAATTAAGGCTTCTTTATAGCATCCGCTAAATACTAAAAAAAGAACTAATAGGGTGTGTCAAGCGAAAAACAACGGTAAGAGTAGAAGCCAAAAGTTCGACCTGCAACGGCGCGGAAAAACACTAATTTCCATTATGGCCGCGTTTACGCTGTATAACTGGGTAACAAAAAATCTGTGGAACTTGCGGTCTATGCTCTCATTCGTTCTAGAAATGGCAGCCAAAACATAAAAATTTATTTCGTCAAAATTGCTTATTACAATATTTCTGCCTGCCCTTCTTGAAATGAAATTACCCTTCTACGTTTTATTTTCGTGTTAAAAAGTGGGTTGCTGGAGCTACATTCCGCGCGGCGATAACAATAACAATCCTTACATAATATTAGAACGCAGTTTTTCTGCAAGTAAAAGTGAAATAATAGAACTCTTGTGACAGTGGACTTCATACATCAGTTTATCGAAATTCCGTATGATCAATCACAGAATAACCTAAGTCACATCCAACTGGTATTGTTTTAAATAAAAATAATTAAATAAATACATTTTTTGTTGTGTTTGTTAAGTCTCTCAAAGTTGCCAACGAACTGCCAAGAAAGAATATTTTAATAATTTGATAACAGTTTAATACTGTAAGTTCATAGCTTTCAGAATTGTCTGATACTCTTCACATTTATAGAATATTCCTAGCGATACAACCCTAGAAACTTGCTTAATTATGCTTGTGTGCGAGGATAAAACAAGATCAACAATCTGACAACACGAGCGACACCGCACGCTCCAGCAGGCACAGTGACACCCCTAGCAGGCTTCGAAGCCGCAGAGCCAGCTTGCGGAGCCAACACCGCTCTCGGCTTTAGCGCTATGCTGAAACTCTCTAATAAGCAGTGCGAATGACTGTACGTACCCACAGCGACGACAAATGCATCTTCCGACGAAAAGGCAAGCAGCGCACAGTAAACGGGGACTAAAGGAAGTGCAAACAGGACAAGCGCTTGTCCTGTTTGCACTTCCTTTAGTCCCCGTTTACTGTGCGCTGTTTGCCTTTTCGTCAGTAGGAACCAACTAGCCCACATCGCCACCCTTATTCAGTGCATCTTCCGGTGTTTCGTCTTCCCCCCATGGAACTTGAAACACTTTCCCGCTCATCGCATCCAGTATAGTCGTGTCGTCGTTGAGGCATACCCATACCGTCCGCTAAATTGTGCTGAGGACAAACATCCCACTTAGGTTCCTTCAATCATTTCACTGGCGTGTACAACATCCTCGACTCCCCGACTAAAAGCTTGACTGACGACCGTCCCGCAGAGATGAAACTAAACGAAGTCCGTGGTGGAGTGGCCACCCGGCCGGTCTTTAAAGACCGACGACCAGTTCGCGCTTTCCACTTGTCCGCCGTTTCCTCCTCTTTCCCGTTCTACCCTGTCCACCTGCCTGTTTCCTCCTCCCCCATGGTGAGGGGAATCTTCTGCCTTGCAGAATCTCGAGTCTTGTTGTCGGCCTTTAACCGTCATTAGAAAGTTTATGCACATCTGGCAGTTTGCCGAGTCCGGCAAACCCGAGACCGGGAGGCATCTGCCAATGAGCATCGCGAGCATCACTGTAGGAGCCGAAAAACAGTCTTCTGCAAAAAATCACGTGCAAAAAAAAAAAAAAAGAGAAAGAACGCAAAATGTTTTGCATGGAATAGCGCTGACACGCGGGAGAGCACAAAGAAATCATTCATTATGGATGCTTTGCTGCATAGCGCGTATCGGGAGAGAGAGCATCCTGCCGATGGTCCCTGTTCTGTGTTTTCTTTTCCTCTAGCTCGGTCGTACGGGACGCTGCCAAAGAGCGGGTGTTTATTCACAGGCTCGCCCTCTTCTACCATTTAGTCAGCCCCCCCCCCCCCCCCCCCCTCTTCCTTTTCCTCCAGGCCTGGTGTAGCCCACGACCAACAATGCACGGCGAAGCATTCAGCACGAAACCGGGAAGTAAAGAAAGTCGGCGCCCGCGGTGGTAGCGGCGAGGAATCTGTCTGCTTTGCCCGTTTCGGCTCATTATTCTGTGGGTGCTGGTGATCGCGCGACAACTACATGTGGTTTCCTCTTATGATGGACCGCAAAGGAGCCTCAGGGGCCAATTCATAGCTCGGAGGATGTCGCGTGTCCTTCCGGTTGGGTGGAGCAGCGCGGGGAGCGCGTCGTCACAAGACTATACTACGAACACCGGATTGGCTCGTGTAGCGCGTAGCCTCCATCGCGGAGGCTACGAGGCTGCGTCTGGATCGCGTTTTCTCCGCCCTCCCTCCCCCACTATCCCCCCTTTTTCAGTAGGAGTTCCCGAGTACGTGCTCCCCGTCTTGACATAAGGGAGCGCGGTGCTGCCGTTTCTACACCCAGACGGTCGGCATTGCCTCTCTTCCTAATTAGGTTTCAGGGAAGCCGTTTCTATGTTCATCAGAAAGCCAGTGCTTGTTCTACTTATTCATTCTCTCCAGAGCGGGCAGGTTCATATGTAATCGCCTTTTTGTCTATAGCTGCAACTAACACCCACATGGAGGAACACTTCGTTCTGGAAGATACGCTGTGCTCGAGCTTTTTTTAGAAAACACGCGTCCTAAGTTCGTGTGGTTAAAGGGAAGCTGAAGAGGTTTCTGACAAAAACGAGTTAGAGATGAATTCTAGAGTATTTTTATCCCGTGAATCTAAATATCACGTTCGTTTTCCCCGAAGATGGAACTAGACGCGAAAAAACACGCAAAATAACCGACCAGTCGTTACGTCATAAAAGGATATTTCGGCCACCAAGCGCGTGTCACTCGTGTGGACAGAGCGTGCAATAGACCTATTGCTAAATTACCCAAACATAAAGGAGACTGCTGGGAATGTAGGTACGCCCGCAGCACGCGCTCGCCTTCCCTGTATAAAAGATTCAAAGTGAATAACCAAAATAATTAGGCATTGACGAACGCGCGTGCAAGATTCCATTTGTTCAACGCTTTTGCTTTAGGACAGATACATCTTCAGACGCTAGCACGTGCGGCGCGTGTAACTGCACTCGCAGCATTCTCCTTGGTGCTTGGGTAATTTAGCAAAATGTCTATTGCAAGTTTTCTAGTTATATCGTCCCGCACTGATACCAGTCCTGACGTCTTTCTCTCACCTTTTTAGAAATAGCAAGAGTTCGCGTGCATAGCTTTGATAGGCGCTGAAGAGGCGCGAGAGCGGAGATTCCGAAGACTGCCTTTATGACGTAAGGCGCTTCGAGAAAGAAGGCCTTCAGAGGTACTTTAAAAATTATTTCATGCAGCCTTCGTGCAGCAAATTGATATATAATCTCGATATTCGTGATGCTGGAGGTCAAATAAAGACGATTTAAATGTTTTTACTCAAATGCAGAACCGCTTCAGTTTCCCCTAATAGAAACGGCCGTGTAGGTCTGATGGTGGCCTGTGCGGTTTGTGCTTTGGATGCAGCCATCGGAAAGTTCCTCACACACTTCTAGAGCGACAGAACCCCGAAGGCTCCGACTTTTTCCTTGTATTTCTTTGAAGCGGATGGGTTGCTATATTTAGGCGTGCTTCTGACCTGACTGAGCTCGCAAGGTTTCACAAAATCAAGAGGATCTTCATTCGACTGAACAGGAAAGTTCCGTCGAGCGCACCGGCTGAACGCCTGTTCCGCAAAAAACGCAACGTGTTCGCTATCATAATAATAATAATAATAATAATAATAATAAGAATAATGTTTATTTACGCATGTAGTTCACTTGATAGTGAGGCGGGTCTGTCAAAGCCAGACAATAGGCTTGTTGGACAAGACCCTACAGTTTGTGATAAAAAAGCGTCCCCACACACGTAAACTTCCAAGCTCAACATACATCACAATGTAAACGATGATGGTCACACAAACAGATGCACATACACAGCACAGTCAAAAAGTTTCACTTTACATCGGAGCACTTGCTTCAGTTTTTTTAGTGAGTCCACAGTGTAAACATCGTCGGGTAAGCTATTAAATATATAGGGAACATAAAAATGTCGAATTCTTTTTCCGTATTTTGTCACAACAAAAGGAATTTCATAGCGCTCAGTGTGTCGAAGCGATCTAGATACGACATGGGGTACTTTGAAATTATCACACCAGAAGTGTTTCAATACAACGGTTTGAACCAATAAAGAGTGGAACAATGGCAAGCCCAAGACTGCTATGATCTCTTCTTCAGTTTGCGACATGGAACCATAAACAATGCTTTTAAATATTCCTTTTAAGACTGAGTTAATTTTTTGACCCCATCGTCCTGGGCTGTGACCAAAAATAGTTATTCCGTAACGCAAAACGCTGTATGCCAAGGCGTGAGCTATTGTCTTTTTCCTTGAATAAGGTATTAAAGATCTGGTATTATACAGTAAACAAGATACATTTCTCAGTCGTTTACAAAGTTTTGACAGATGGGAATCCCACGACAAATCACTTTCAAATTGAATTCCTAAATATTTAACTTGATCTACATAAGATATAGGACAACAGTTACAAGATATACAAAGAGATGTATGCATATATATAGGATGATTGGGCGTTAATATCTTAAGAGGATTACGAAAGCAGACAAGCTGAGTTTTAGATGCATTTATCGTAAGACAATTTGTCTTAAACCAGTCATGTAGTTGACAAGTGTCCTCTTGAAGTAAAGCGATTGCTACGGGATAATCAAGATGTTTTGAAAGCAACACTGTGTCATCCGCACATTGGAACAATTTACATGTTGAAACTGAGTTGGACATATCGTTTACAAAAATGTTAAAAAGAAGAGGTGACAAAATAGAACCTTGGGGAACCCCAGCTTTTAAGGTAACTCGGGAGCTTCGACTATTACCTACAGAAACTAGCTGTGTCCTCTCAGTTAAAAAGTTCTGGAGAAGAGAAAGGAATGGGCCGCGGAATCCAATGTTTTGCAATTTCGTTAATAAAATCTTGTGACTCACTGTATCGAACGCCTTTGCTACATCAATAAAAAGCGCACAAGCAACCTGATGCCTCTCGAAGGCTAGATGCAATTCATCTGCAAAATCTTCTAAAAGTGGTTGTGTCCCACGTCCGTTGACAAACCCATATTGACTGGGCGACAGAATATTAAAGCGATCAAAAAAGGCCGTCATTGTTTGAAAAACATAGAAATTGGTCGATAATTGTCAAGCTTTTTATGCTCTCCCCCCTTAAATACTGGCTTCACTAGGGCACTTTTCAAATCAACCGGGATCATCCCGGAGGAAATGAAACCATTTAACATGTGAAGGAGCACACGTTTTATAGAATCATAATTTCGACGCAGATCATTTGCACTGATGCCATCGATACCTGGCGCCTTGTTAGTTTTGAAACTAAAAAGCGAAGTGCGTAGATCAAGTTCAGACATTTCAGGAAGGAATGCCGAGGAAACATTTGAATCAAGAAAATTTGCTGTGAACATAGTATCTTCACGAGCTACTCCAGAAAATGTAGCGAAGAACTTATTGAAATCCTCTACTAGTTTTGTCGTATTGTTACCAAACACTTTCTCTAGGGAGGCATCGATAGATCTCTTTACACCCGTGCCTCGTAATTGATTTATCAAACTCCAAGTCACTGAAATATTTGACCTTGCTTTAAAAAATTTATTTCGAAAGTACTTTCTTTTTGCTGATCGAATAAGCGCGGTTACACGATTTCGCATACTACGGAATTCTTTTTTCAAGTAGGTATTGGTTGGAGATCGCCGACATCTAGCCCAAAGAACATCTTTATAGCGGATAGCTGACAAAATATCACTTGTTAACCATTCTTGTTCGGTTCGACGCTGCCTCAGAGAGATAACCTTTTTAGATTTATCCTTAAAGTAGTCAAATATATCTCTAAACCTACAGTACACTTCATCAAAGTCTTGAATAGAAAGTAAACTATTCCAATCATAGGTTTTAACCAAATTATCAAATCGAATTCTATCAGTTATTTCCAATGTTTTTGTTATCATTATTGTTGATTTCATCGTGAGCTGGGATGCAAGTTGACACGCCACAAAGTAATGGTCGGCTAATTTTTGCTCTATTACGGCCGATTTTGCAACAACATTCGGAGCGCGTATGCTTATATGATCTGGACACGAGGCCACAAGATGATTATCCAAAAGTTCTTCTCGAGTTGGAGCTAAAATCAGTTCCTCCAGACCAAAATGCGCTAAAAGGTTGAGATAGTCACATACAATAGACTTGGCGGGTTGAAGCGTATCAATGTTGAAATCACCTACTAAACAGATGTCGACAGACTGGAAATTGCCAAGTATGTTCTTTAGTTCTTCTAAAAATCTTAAAGGATTAACTGATGGAGGTCTGTAAAAAGCTAATAAAATCAAGGACCACTTATCATTCCATAGCCTCATAGACAAAGACTCGCAATGGCAAAACTCTACATCAAGTATTTCAGTACACCACAAGTCCTTAACAAATATCGCAATTCCTCCTCCTCGTCCAATCGGCCGTGTAAGAAAAAATGATTTATACCCCGGTATCCGGAATTCACCACAGAAATCGTCTTTAACATTGATCTCTGTTAGCACAAAAACGTCAAACAGTGATGACATATTGTTTACAGTTATTATAAATTGGTCCCAATATTTACGAATACTCCTAATATTTACATGTAAGAAGCCGAGAGTACTAGCACTAGCTGGCTCCGAGAAACGTTGAAATGAAGAAAAATCCGAACATTGACGAAACTGTACTTCCATTATTCGACGCGATTGTTATCCACTGTTATTTTTAAGCCGTTTAGCGACAAAGGAGTTAAACAATCAATTCCAGGTCGGCCAACCGGTGGATGCGAACCAGTGACGAGGCTCCTGTCTTTTTTGCAAATAGCTTCCCATTTTTCACCCAAGTGAATTGGTACTGCTTGCTTCTTGCTTTCTCCCGTAACATCCAAAAGAGTTCCCTGTTCTTTCGCGTTAGGTTTTCGTTGAGGAAGAGTCTGGGCAACGAACCTTCTGCCGCCAGAGTCCTCAGCTTACCTCGTGTGGCGAGCCACTGTTCTCTTAGCGACGCTGAAGCCAATCTAACCAAGATAACTGGAGGGCCGTCGCGCCGAGAGGGCAGACGATGCACCGCCAGTATGTCCCTTGGCTGAAAGTTGTCGAGGCCCAGCTTGCCAGCCAACTCGCCCACAACGGAGCACAAGTTTTCACTTGGGGCATGAGGGAGTCCATGTATCTCAAGGTTTGCGAGACGACTGTACTGGTCATTATCGTTCAGCTCTTCTTTCAGGTGCTCGATGGTCTGAGACTGTTCTGTCACCACGGTTCTTAGCGATGTGGTTTCCTCGCGGAGCTCTTTTATCGCGGTTGAGTTGGTAGTGGCTGTAGACAGCAGAGAGTCGTACCGAGCAGACAGAAAGTCTACGGCCTTCTGAACCTCCGTTACTGCGGATTTCAGGCTCTCGACTACCGGCTTCAATGTCAGGAGTTGATTCATCTGAGTTGGTAAGTCGAGGAGGGTGTCAACATTGGCTTTCAGCAAGGTGAGACACTCCAGTTTAGCTTCCAGCGACCGAAGATGTTCCGTACCAGCCGGAGACGCGCATTGTGACGGGCTGGCTTCACTTCGAGACTCATTCCCGCTATGTTGTTGTCGGCACACACGGCAGCGCCAGACCTCTCGTTTCCCAGCACCCATGGTCTTGAATGTATTTTCCGCAATACCGGAGCAAAGCTTCCCGAGATGATACGATGTTCTGCACTCGGCGCAGGACATGTGCCGACCATCGTTCACAATCTTCTCGTGGCACTGAGCGCACTTGAGTGGAGAAGACATAGCACACGCGCTGAAGGGAAAGATGTGAAGAGCTGTACTCCCGTGTCACGTGCGTCGCCCTGATGTGTTGGGCAGGCTGGCGCGAGATGCTTTGCTCACCGTGGAGATCGTCGTGCCAGGCAAGCTCGCGCACAACGGGCGTTCTAGGAGCCGAGCCGGGCGAAGACGCAAAGCCACTTAGGCCTACCCGGTGGAATGCTGTCAGTGAAGACGTTGGGGACCCGATCTTGAAAAAAGTCGGTGCCCGCAACGGTGCAGAGGAATCGTCCGAGTCACAAAAAGCTCGTTGGCGCCGGATGTTCCGATTGAAAGCGATTACGAGTGAAAACTCGCAGAGCAGTAAAAAAGAGCGACGGTTCCTGGGGACTTCTTGATGATGATGGTCATTTCAGTCATTCAAATAGGAATGACTGAAATAGGAATGACTGACTGAAATAGGAATGAATAATAATAATAATAATAATAATAATAATAATAATAATAATAATAATAATATTACATACATACATACATACATACATTTTATTGACTCAGTGGGACAATTAAAGAGGTATATGTTTGCGGGCACATCAAAGCCAGCGAAGGGCTTGTGGGATGACACCCTAAAAAAATGAGAAATGTCCGCTTAAGTGATAAGGTAAAGACATTACCTTAAAAATAAGAACTCAAAGATAATAAAACTCTCCCCACCCCCCCTTCCCCGCCCCAACCCCCTCCCCCTTTCCCGATTGTAGCACACAGTACTAATTATGAAAAAAATACAGCATACGAAAGCAATATACAAATGAATGTAGCAATGTTAATAAAATTAACACTTACAAACGCGAGTCCAAAATAAATTGTAACACAAAGCACTGAAACCGAAAAATAAACTAGAAAAAGAAGGGGCAAGAGGGATTGTCATAAACACACACGGAGCAGGCACTAAAAACTGTCAAGGTTAAGACACTTGAGTTCTTTTTTTAGAGTCTTCAGTGATGTGACATCGTGAATATAGTCCGGGAGGGCGTTGAAGACACGTGGCACATAAGATTCGCGCGAGCATTTACCATACCGGGTGCAACAACGTGGCACTACAAAACGGGGAGAGCTGCGTAATGTGCGGGACGAATGTAGCGGTGTCTTGTAATCACTGCTCCAAAAATTGCGAAGGAGGACGGTCTCAATGAAAAGTGAATGGAAATTCGGCAGTTGAAGGCTTTCGAAAATGTCGGCAGTGGCAGAAAGAGGCGTATTGTAGAGGATGTTGGTCAGTATGCGTCTTAATAAAGTGTTAACTTTTGCCTGCCAGCGGCCTGAACATATACCAAACACTGTGATGCCGTACCGAAGCACACTGTAGGCAAGCGCGTGGACTAACAAAAACCGAACATTGACGGGCATAAACACCCGTGTGTTATAGAGCATGCAAGATATAGTTCGTAGTTTACCGCATAAGTAGGACATATGAGTGTTCCAGGACATGTCGAAATCAAAATGAACACCCAAATATTTCACGTTGTTAACAGATTTGATCGGGTCACAGTTACACGGATGGCAGCGTGAGGAGTGGAGAATAAACCTGAGAGTAGCGTGGTGTCTTTTAAGGGGATTGCGGAAGCAAACAAGCTTTGTTTTGGAGCTGTTGATGTCAAGAAGGTTATCCGCAAACCAGTCCATTAGATGGGTGGCATTCGTCTAATAATAATAATAATAATAATAATAATAATAATAATAATAATAATAATCAATCAATCAATCAATATTTATTTGGTGCCCAGGAACGACCTGACGGTCTTGGTGCTGGCGCACCCCAACTACAAAATAAAACACAAAATATTACACAAGATACGTAAAACAAGAAGCGAAACATTTAAATACACACAGGAAAGGGAAGACTTCAATGCATAGCACAAATTGGCAACGCACAGGAGCTCGCGCAACGCGCAGTCGTACATCGCCCAAAGTGGATGGCAGGCAGCGATTGAGAAATTAAGAGGAAAAGACTAAGGTTGAACACATTCAAATAGGAATGACTGAAATAGGAATGACTGACTGAAATAGGAATGACTGAAATAGGAATGAATTATAATAATAATAATAATAATAATATATGTCTTTATTTGCCAACAGTTTACAGTCTGTAGGAAAAAAGAGAAAAAAAGCTGTAACACAGCTTGACTAGTTCCGAGCCACCTAAATAGCAGTTGAGACGCGGGCACCAAATAATTTACATATGATTAGGAAATAAATGAAAACACGAAGAGATCCTTTACACGAGAGAAATATCGATTAGTGTCATTATATAATGCAAATTTAGTTGGAACAGACTAGCATTAGTAGACAAAACGCGGCAAGAAAACAACTTCAACCTCCAAATATTAACACTTCTATTCGTTTTGGTTTAATATGAGTATATCAACACTTAGCTTCTATTAGTTTTGGTTTGAGATGAGTATGATTAATTCCCGTAAGCTGCTCACCGACACATTGTTAGGTTCTATATTTTCCCTGCTGAACTTATTCAGTGTAGTCCGAAGGGTGTATGATGTAGTGTATTGTCCGTAATTAGTTCTAAATAATGGTACTTCCCATGGTTCTACGGTTCGCGTTGGATATGCATATACCTTTCTTGTTAGGTTTGCAAAGCTTCGAGATAATGTTGAGATTAATTTTTTTTACTATATATTTTGAACATAAACGATATTTGTATAAATCAAACATTTTCATTACTCTAAGTTGATTGAAAGAAGGAAGCTCTTCGACGATAACTTCGAAAAGCAGCTAGAGATTAAAACAAGTACTCTAAAAAAATTGGAAAGTATAAATAACCTAAAATAATAACTGCAAAAAAAAAAGAAACTCATACGAACTCCGGTTTTAATATTTCTAACATTGACCAGCTCAATTTTCTCCTCACTTTTTGTTTTCAAACAAATAATATTTTGGTTCGTGATTTTCTACGTCCAGTATTTCTATTGCAACTGGAAAGTAGTGGCGTTACTGTTTTTTCTGTAACTCTAACTGTAACAAGTTAAGTTTCTAAGCTGCGATATTAAAAAAAAACATTTTCATACTCCGCATGCTGGGCCAGTATCAAACAGGATTATTGAACGGATATACTAAGAGTACTGGTAGTAGTAGTTTTACTGGTAATACTGGGCCAGTATTTAACTGGATTATTGAACATGGGTATAATGGATGCACTGGTAATACTGGATTTACTGGGCATATAATAAAATCAGCCATACTTGTCACACAGGTACACCATATGGTATCTGTAACAAAGTTTGTTTTCCCTTTTCTGTAACTGTAACTTTAACACTCTTACTTTTTACTGGTAACGTGCCAAAGACTGATTTCGATAGAGATTTTAGCAACTGCGGTGTATATATACTTTCGTATCAACAAACGCTTCACAAACTATAAAATCCTATACTGATAAAGAGTATGATAAAAGTTTGCAATAAAAAACAAATCCAATTTTGATACAGATTTTAGCAACTACAGTGTTTAGGCTCTCGTCTCAACAAAGGCTATTCAAAGTCTGTGAATTGATGTTGATAAAAAGTATATTAAAATTGGATGATAAAAATTAATCCAATGTTGATAAAGTTTGAACAACTGTCGCGTACAGGGTCTCAAAAAAGGCTATTCAAAGTCTGTCAATTGATGTTGATAAAAAGCATATCAAAGTGAGTGATAAAGCATTAACCTAATTTTGATACTCATTGTGACAACTCCGTGTATCGGCCTTCCTCACAACAAAGGCTATACCTATAGTCTAAACACTACCATTTATAGAAAGTATATAAAAAGTGGGCGAAAAAAACTAATCCAATATTAGGAAATATTGCAACAATTGCACTATATAGGCTTTCGTCTCAACAAAGGCTATACGAAGTCTTAACACTATACCATTGATAAAGAGTATACGAAAAGCGGGCGATAAAAATGAATCCAATATTGATATACATTGTAACAGCTGCAGTGTATTGGCTTTCATCTCAACAAGGGCTATACGATATCTGAACAATACCATTGATAAAAAGTATAAACAAAGTGGGCAATAATAATGAATTCAGTTTCGATAAACTTTTAGCCTCTGCATTGTATAAACACGTGTCTGAAAAAGGTGTGTACAAAATGTATACAAATACGTTGTTAGAAAGTAGGTAGGGAAGAAAGTAGCAAGGGTCGTTAAGATGGCAACAATTTAAAAAACTGGGCAACTTTTTTTTTTCTTTTTTATTTGTAAGGGACAGTTACGCCATCTTTCGAATGCCTTCTGCGACCTTTTTCCGCTCTCAGCGTCGACCTTCACAACGGCGTATCCGACTTTGATTAGCGTTGCGGCGTTCTAGCGAACAGACAACGTTCGGAAGCCGTCTCCCGTTGCTGGGATCAGACGCTGCGTTCACGCGTTCATCCATAAAGAAGACGCTACGTTGCCATGGTGACGCTGACGATAGCCTTTCGGAGTTTATCGAACGGAAGAAGACGGCGGGGTGCTGAGATCATAGAGTTATTATAATGTACGCTATAGGTTCAACTGGCGCTAGTGTCTATGCGACTTCCGTGACGCAAATTGAAGCAGACAGCAACCAGTCTATTTTTGCGGTGCTCCTGTGCATTCCTATGGGAAAACGCGCGTGCATTTTGTCTCTTAGCCGGATAATAACACGGAACGCTTTGGTTATTTGGGTCGCACCGAATAGTATGTACCTTGATTAACATTGTAAAAGTGTAATTGCTTTAGTTGGCGCATTTTTCTTCATCAGTGAACGATGTTTAACTTTGCTACATTTCAGTCCAAAACATGTGTTCTACGGCAGGTGTGTAAACACAAGCGACGATTCTAAGCAAAATTACAATCGAAAGGAATATCTATAGAGTGTGTTCAAGGCTCGCCAGCATTCCGGTGACGCTTGTATATTCATAATGTGCCAGTCCTGTCACTACATGAAAATGACCCCGTCGTGCATGAGCAGATAAAAACATTCAAATAAAGAATAAAGTGTGTGGACTATGCAAGGTGCCTCTTCGTATTGTTTTCTCTGCCGGGCAGCTTTGATCGGACACTTGTTCTCAAAGATTTCGAGCGTGCGGGTGATGTTTTCAACGCAGAACAAACATCTTCGCACATCTTCACGAGCAGAAAGAACAAAGCGGTAATTACTTAATCGGAATATATTACGTGGCCTTCAATTTATTTTGCTCGTACATCCACGGGTAGTTACTGATCCAGTGTTACTGCGTAGTTCTTGCCGTCTCCCTTAATTTCCAGATGTCCTTCGTTCGCTTGGCACGTATATCCCTCATGCTGAAAAGCGCCGACGTCGTGTTCGCGCTTACAGTGTCCGACAGTGCACATAAATACACGCACGGAGCCGTTAAAGCACCGTTTTTAATGCGATGAATTTGAAAGATGAACTCCGTAACTGACTAATTATTTCATCGGCCTGACTGAGAAATGTTCCAAGCTACCTAAAACGTACGAATTATTCGCGGTATTTGCTCTTATGATCGAGCGCAGGGAGAAAATGCACTCACTCTTTCCCATAGAAATGCATTACCGGAAGTCAATTTCGGAGTGGTTGCTGTCTGCTTCAATTTGCGTCAGCACACTAGTGCCACTTGAACTTCTAGCGTACATTATAATAACTCTATGGCTGAGATCAAGTGCGTACTATAGACCTGTCATTTTTTTTCTGTCGTTTTTAGTCGCTTGGGTTTCATATCTGGTATACGGGACGAAAAAATAATAAAACATTTCAACCTGGAATATGCGAGAAAATATAGGTGAGGCAAAACAAGAATGTGTGACAATCACGCATTTTTCGTAAACACCTTACAGCGGCGTGGAGAAATCAAAACGGCGTTTTACCGCATGTCAGAAGTGACGACATTCAAGATGGCTACGCCCTTGTGGAAAAGGTGTATACCAACATAACTAGATTACCTCAGTTGTGGAACTCCCGCAGAAGAGGGAACCCCCCCCCCCCCCCCCCCCTCTCACTCACTTCAGTCTTCCTCCTGTAGAGTGCCTCAATGTTGCTGGCTGCCGCCGTCCCAGAGTGGAGACAACTCTGTCGTCTGCTAGCTGAGCCGCCTAATTGCCGCCTTCTTCGCCCGTCGAGTCTAGGTGGAACAGGGCTTACGCAGCCGTTTATGAGCTCTCTACGCAGTTAGTGAGCATTCTCACCTGTGAAATGGAGCGTGACCACTTCAAGACACGTAACGTCACGTGTTTAGTCAAGTATGCGTTTGATTTCCCATTTAAAATTACGATTTAGTCCGCATATAACGCAAATGTGCTCGCGAAAGTTCCGTCGGCTGCCGCTGGCATTCTTGTCCAGTTCTTAGAGATGGTCGATCTATGCATTTGATACCGACTATGTTTGTTATCATCCGCTACAATACCTACCATGTTTGGCCTTGCATTGAATAAAGAAACTGAAAGCGATCAACGAGCGAGGCGCAGATATGAGCATATACGTTCTGCTTTCTTTATCGCCTCTTATTCGCCGATATTGTTATCTTGATAAGTTCTAGATTAGCATTCAGAGCTTCTGAAATAAGAACTCCATAAAAAGAAACATCCCATCAGGACCTGTTGAGGTTTTTTGTTTGTTTTTTAATCGGAAGGACCCAAATTGAGAAACCGAAACTATGCCAATATCGCTGGAATTCTAAGTATATATACTTGGACGCGCTGCGCTTCCAAGAGCTATGAAATTGAAATGGGTCATTTGATGCAAAAAAAGCCACTGAACAGGCGGCCTGCAGTGCATGGTTTAAAGGTAATTTGATAAGCAAACATTTTCGTTTTTTCCATGGCTCATTTAGAATTTAAACGTTTCTCACTTGTTGGTGCAGCTGTTCTAAAAACCTTACAACTTACCTTTAAAAAAAAAAGTTGCTTGCCTATTTTGTGTGCGATGGTGCCCTGTAGGCACCAGCGCACACTCAGAAGTACACGCACAAATCCAGACAGGATTCAAGTTTTTTTCCTATATTCCCCTAAACGGCCGCAGTAGGTATCTATAAGTTTTGTTTGCTGGCCTGTTTTCTCAAAAAAACTTCCGCAGACAGAAATCTGAATATTTTATTTGTTACTATTACAATATTTTTGCTCACCTGTTTCCTTAAAATGCACTGATGCCGACAGAAATCAATAGATTTACGTTTAGGTAACAAATATCTTTAGGTAGTAACATGTTATATTAGATAGGTTTATAGTATTAAGCACTAAATAAGAAAAAGTATTGCAATTAACAGACATGCTCCCCTGTTCTCAAATGGAAAGTAATTCTTTAACACAGTGTATCAGCACCTGCAACAGGGTTGTATTGAACATTTTACAACATGCAAAAGTCTTACAAAGCAAGTTTAAAGTGAAGAGGATGGAGATCGTTATGTGGTGCACTCAGTACAGGATTCATTACAACACTTGTTCACTTGACATTTTGAAGGCAAAGATATGGGCAGCAATTAAAATTTAGAGTATTGTTTAGACATGGCTAAGATTTGAGGATGAAGACCCGAGACTAAGGAAATGGAAATGAAAAAAGGCAGAGAACGTAGAGTTCTCAAACAACACTAGGATTTATTTGACACAGCAGCTTGATATATACAAAAAAAAACAGGACTCACTGATGCCTGTAGAGGAAAACCCAGAAATGAAACACACACTAAATCGAAAAGAATCAATCACACACAACCAAACACAGATTCCACAAAGAAAGCGATAACACACCTAAACGAACCAACTTACGAAAGGAGTTATAAAAAAAAATATAAAAAAATTTCTGGGACTGTACAATATTATACAAAAAAACGGGACACATAGATGCCTGGATAGGAATCCACAGATAGAGAATCCACATAAAATTTAAAAAAATAATCAGACACACACTTTTCACAAGAAAAGTGGCAACATACATTAACAAACCAACTTACTGAAACATGCCGCTCCTCGACCACGATGAGCGGAGGTTATTTGCGGCGCTTTACTGCAGAACCAAGTCGAAGAAGCCTTCATCTGAAATAATTTATCACGACCTGAGATACCACTTTCTAGCAATCAACTGTGCGGCAAAAGACCCGGCGATTGCAAGGAAACAAAGTTGGTACTCGCGCTGCACACAGACGACGAACGGCTCGGCTCCCAGTCGTCGCGCTTTATCTGTACGAGCCACAGACGCCTCCGTTTGGCGTTTGTTGGGACGCCGTACATTTTCCACCCATTCCTCGAGTGATTCGAACAGAGCGGCACGCAGCAACCCGGCATTTGCAAAAGAACAAGCCAGTTCAGCGATCCCACGCGTGCATCGGCAGCCGATCGGGGAAGCAAAAAGGCGGCGGCGGCCGGGAGCGAGAGGGGGAAAACAAGAAAAACGGCACTTGCCTTTCCCAAAGGATGTCCCCACTCTAACAAGGCGCAACCGGCAAGCAATATTGAGGCACTCTAGCTGCATTCAGCGCCAGAAGCGGAGGCGTGTCTGTTAATAAGGCGGCCAGTCTGCCCGTCGGGCCGTGGTGAGAGGCGGCGACCCTGATTTCAGTAGTCCCGTGTGCACGTGAGCACCATGTCCCTGGTTCCTTTATGCGGTTTTAAGACCATTGAGAGCCTTAATATGTCGAAATGTTTACAGCATACTCTAGAGTTGTCATTTGGACACCTGTAATGTGATATGCAAGCCTGGTGTAACAAGGTGACAGCCAACAAAGTGTACGTATGAGAAGGATATTTAAACTTCGCGTGAGCTTTTTCTAAAAAAAGAAAGCCCTTTACAACTCCCTGTAACGCCGAATTAGAGCGCAGCTCTTGAGAGGGGGAGGGGAAGGTATGGAGTGGGGGCTATGCCCCTCCTCCTCTCGTGCTCGCCCCCATTTATGGGGAAATTTTCGACTAAATTTAGCGAGGAAAATTTTCCGCTAGATTTAGCGGGGAATTTTTTCCGCTAAAGTTAGCGAGGAAATTTTTCTGCTAAAGTTAGCGAGGAAATTTTTCTGCTAAATTTAGCGGGGATATTTTTCCGCTAATGTTAGTGGGGAACTTTTTCCGCTAAATTTAGCGGGGAAATTTTCCGCTAAATTTAGCAGGGAAAAGTTTCCTCTAGATATAGCGGGGCAATTTTTCCGCTAGATTTAGCGGGGAATATTTTCCGCTAGATTTAGCCAGTTTGAATTTAGCTGGGAAAATTTTTCCGCTAAATTTAGCGGGTAAAATTTTCCGCTAGATCTAGCGGGAAAATTTTTCCGCTAGATTTAGCGTGGAATTTCTTCCGCTAAATTTAGCGGGGAAATTTTTCCGCTAAATCTAGCGGCGGAAATTTTTCCACTAGATTTAGCGGGGGAAACTTTTTCGATAGATTTAGCTGGGAAATTTTTTCCGCTAAAGTTAGCGGGGAAATTTTTCCACTAATCTAGCGGGGGAAAACTTTCCGCGAGATTTAGCGGGGAAAATTTTCCGCTAGATTTAGCGGGGAAATTTTTCCGCTAAATATATTGGGGAACTTTTTCCGCTAGATTTAGTGGGGAAAATTTTCCGCTAGATTTAGCAGGAAAATTTTCCGCTAGATTTAGCAGAAAATTTTTCCGCTAAATTAGCGGAAAATTTTTTCCTGCTAAATTTAGCGGAGAAATTTTTCCGCTAAATTTAGCGGGGAAATTTACCCATCATGCACCTCGAACAAGAACGAGAACTCGCAGCTTTGGAAGGTTTTGGTTGCGACCGCGCGTGCCGAACGGCTATGCATGCGTACTACGAGTGCCGGAACGGGCCGACAGGCCACTCGCTTGAAGGCCTGATCACCTGATTTTCCACGTCACAGCGAAGCAACATTCGGGCTGATTGTTCCTACCGTATTTCCCTATCTCTAACTGACTTGTAAAACAACTTGTATAAATGGTTATTTTGCCGAGTAGTCTGCAAAACGAGTTCGTCAGACTACTTTTCAAGCCTGCAAATCTATTTTCGTTCACTTCAACAATTATTTTAAATTCACTTACTTCATGCGTCGCACTGCCGTAATCCACTTCCGTTGCCGTATCGCTTCCTAACATCTCAAAGTGGTGAAGTTTGACGCTTGAGTCACCTTCGTGACTGTGGCAGTCCTTCACGCACCAGTAGCAACGTTTATTTTTGGGGAGAACTTAGGAGTAGTCGAGATGTCACAGGAACCCGGTGAGGTCATAGAGACGTGAAGCTGGGACTTACTTTTACGAAAAAAGGTTCCCAAAAAGGCTCACGCCGATCCGAAATGCCACGTTCACACGTGGTTTCTTAATGCGCAGGCCCGCCGGCCCCGGGACTCGGGCCGTCCTGGCCTACCCAGTGTTTTATTTTGCAGCCGCTAGATGGCGCAGCGTGTAGTGCCAAACGGCATTGCCGGTTGCTATTTGCTACCGAAAGACCGTGTGATGCTGCAAGGTCAGCTTATTGTCTTCCTCGACTATTTACTTATGAATTCTCCAACTAGCATGGGGGGCATTAAAATATCCAGTTAGCGCATAGGGCGGAGGGCAACAATTAAGAATTTGTTCCAATCGGTCTTTATCAAAAGCTACTTTCGGTAGTATGCATGCCGCGCCCAAATATATTTGCATTGGTTCTTCTTTATTGTAAGCCAAACGTACTCGTTGTTGCGATAAGGAGATATTTGATGCGGCATGTTCGTCAGATCTTTCCGGACAGCAGCCATAGCACGATTCGAGCCAATGTTTCCTTCGGAATGAAAAAAATTGGCTGCAGAAACCTCTATTGTTGGTTGTCTATGAATTGCGATAGCATTCGTCATGCTTACCTCCTTTGACGCGATAGCATTTAGGAGCTCGTGTCGCAGAAAATCTGGCGTCGGCGTCGGTGGAACCGAAAATCCCATAATGCAACACGCGCAGCCGCGTGTGTTGACACATGACGTCACGCGTGTAATGTCACACGTGGCTGTGACGTCGTGTCCCTTTCAACCCGCTAAATTTTGGCGAGACAAATTTCCGCTAAATTTAGCGGAACAGCTTTCTGCCAACTTTATCAGAAACATTTACCGCCAGTTTTAGCCGAAACATTTCCCGACATATTTAGCGGAAATTTTCCGCTATATTTAGCGAAGAAACTGAATTGGTGTGTAGGTCTGTGACGTCCCGTAATGCAACACTGCGCATTCAGTTTCCCCGCTAAATTTAGCGGTAAAACTGACGCCACATGAGCTTAACACCAATTCAGTTTCTCCACTATATTTAGCGGGAAAAATAACGTCACATGACTTGGTGTTGAGGTAGCATGTCAATTCTCCCGCGAAATCAAACGGCGAAACTGAATTTCTTCGCAGGTGACGTGACACGAAGTCATCTGACCTCATTTTCCCCGCTAAATTTCGCGAGAAAACGGACTGAGGAGGGGAGGAGGTGGGGAGGGAGGAGAGGAGGAGGAGGACGAGGAGGGGAGGAGGACGAGGAGGGGAGGGGGAGGACGATGATGGGAAGAGGAGGGGCGCGGAGGGGATCTCCGAAGATCGAAGATCACGATTCGAAGGCGGCTCCTCGTGCGACCAAAGCACTGATCAGAGCGAAGCGCTCGTGCCCAGACCGTGGCGAGGTTCAATTTCATTGTTATGAGCTATGACACCAAACTGTGGGGACATGTATGTCCCCACAGCCCCGCATTATCAGATCAAGCTCCTACCTAACGTCTGCAAAGAACGGCGATCTTGATGGTGTGGAATGCACGTGAAGCTTTAACATATAAAACGTAGTAAACGCGTAAGCGTTCTCCGCCAAATCACATTCAGGACTACACGAGAGAGCCATACTGCCGAAAACTGGCGCTGCTTCTTGGGAACTCATGACGTAGCGGCATTCCAACGGAGCTTCACTGATCCCACCAGACGATATTTTGAAATCTGTTAATTCGGTTTAAAATTATGCTTCTTAACTTTTCTGCCTGCAGCCCAGAAATACTACAGGTCTTCCCGCTCATCTTAATCCAAGCAACCGCCAATTTAATCCAAGTGCCAACCACTTTAACGTGCATTATTGCTCGAGTGTCCTCGCGCTTTTCGTTTCTTCGCCAATCCAAGCTTTTGGAGGGGGACCGGATGTAGCCTGCTACGCCAATCACCGGTTTAACTTAACTGTGCGCAACCGACTCGAGTTTAGTTCGAATATATTGTTAGCAAGTGAATGCCACCAATTATTTATATTATTTATAAGTTCACTTTGCTGACCTGTTAATCCAAGCTTGGAGAAATCGGGAGCATTTAACTCAAATTCATTAGTTTATCCTTGCGCTACCATGTTGATGTTAGCAATTGGAATGCTGCTTTTGAATTTGAGTATCCAATTGAATTGACTTCATTGATCCCAAGGACATTTGTCTCTGTTTTCGGTTTGAAATTATGTCAATTTCGTGAGCCAGATAATAAATTATTAGCCGATAATTTATCCAGTGCCAACAGACTAATCCGGCACACAATTGATATGCACCTTATAAGTTTAATTAAGCCGCAATTATTTGCTTTATTTTTTCAGTGGTCGTGTTTCGTGATTTACACATTGGTAACTTAGAATAATTGTTTATACAATTAGATTTTTTTGGGGGGGGACGGACTGATCATTTGGTCACTATTGTGACTTCTTGGAGTTACTAGTCCCCCTATTGACGAGGCTTAATTGATATGTTGATTACTTTTTTGTAACCTCGAGTTATTCTGGCGCACTCGAATTTATTTTAGCTGAATGGACGCTTTGTTTAACCTTTATTATTACTCGACTTAACATTGCTGCAGTTCAGATGATATAAGTATCAATTGCAATTTATGATTGCTCTTTTGATTACTTCGTGTTATTATTGCTCCAATTGATCTATAATTACTCAATTAACATTATTATTCCTCTTTTGATTACTCGAGTTACTTTTGACCCATTGGCCATAAATTCGAATTAAGTGCCGTTTGTGATTACTCTTCATTACTTTTAGCTAATATTCAACGAATTGAATCTTTATGTGATGATTATTGGCATTATGATTACTCTTTTGATTACTTTGAGTTACTCTCAATTGAATTGACTTTAATTCGGCCTAAGTGACATTTGGTGACTCTTGTTACTTTGTGTAATTATAGTGTCAATTAATCGTTTGTGAGCTCAATCATACATTATTATTAGTATTTTTATTACTTCGAGATACTTTTCATCCAGGGGACTTTAATTCGGCCTCGTTGATATTGCGATGACTGTTTTGATTTTTTTTTTTTTGCTAATATTTAACAAAATTATTTATTATTCGTTCAATTGACATTACAATTACTTGTTTGAGTATTTTGAGTTACTATTCACCAAATGGACTTTAATTCGGCCTAATTGACATTTTAGCTATTCTTTTCATTACTTCGTCTTATTATACCTCCAATTGATCTATAATGAGCTCAGTTGACATTATTATTACTCTTTTGATTACTTCGAGTTATTTTTAGCCCAGTGGACTTGGATTCAACCGAAAGGACAATGACTCTTTTGATTACTTTGAGTTTATGTTCATACAAACTTATTTGTTATGAGCCTAATGTATGAACTTATGATTACCTTTTTGATTACTTTGCGTTGCCTTGACCCAATGAATTTGTCATATTCCACAATTTGGTAACTTTTCTGATTACTTTGGAGCTCGATTCACATTTTTAGTACTCTTTTGCCCCAATTAATTTAAATTCGGCTTAAATGACATTGTGATGACGCTTGATTATGTCCTGCTAATTTTCAACCAATTGATGTACTGTGAGCATAATTAACATGATGATTAATATTTTTATTATTTTTATTCACTATTTGTGGTATAAGCCCTGGGGCTTAGGGGAGGAAGAAGAAGGAGTTACCCAGCTAACATGGACGGCTGTGCTTTCTTTCCTCACCGGCTACGAATACTACATGGTGGCAGCGAATTTAACAATATTCATTCATGAACTTACCCTCCACGCATCTCCAGAGGGCATAGGCACCGACCGAAGTCCACCGAAGTCCCAGCGTATTAGTCAAGCAAGCGCAAATACACTGGGAACCACCGGCAACCGCTTCGCCTAAGATGGCTACCTCTGTGTTCGCTTGTCAACCGCCGGAACCTTTCGACTTCACAAAAACTGAAGACTGGCCTCGAT
The DNA here is from genome assembly GCA_013358835.2 of Ixodes persulcatus. Taxonomy (NCBI): domain Eukaryota; kingdom Metazoa; phylum Arthropoda; class Arachnida; order Ixodida; family Ixodidae; genus Ixodes; species Ixodes persulcatus. The sequence continues at coordinate 161,940 of JABSTQ010003893.1, forward strand.
GGATACAGCGCTTTGAGCGATTCCGAGCCATAAGTGGACTTCACAACAAGCCCGCAACAGAACAAGTGAACACTTTGATATATTGCATGGGCGAAAAGGCAGAAGACATTCTACTCTCACTTAGGGTTACTGCCGACCAGTCACTACAATACGAAGCCGTTAAGAAGGCCTTCGAAGACCATTTTATTGTACGGCGCAATATCATCTACGACCGAAGCAAATTCCATACAAGGAAACAAGAAGAAAACGAGCCCGTTGAAAACTTCATCACCGATCTGCATGCTCTCGCGAAATACTGCAACTTCGGAGCACTCCACGACGAGATGATACGTGACCGCATTGTCGTGGGAGTCCAAGATAGAAAACTATCCGAGAAAATGCAACTTGATTCAAAACTAACCTTAGAGTCAGCAACCACAATGGCGCGCCAGTCGGAAACAGTAAAAAACCAACAAGACGCTTTACGTGGAACCGACATCGTCAACAGAGTTCAATCGTTCAAGGCACCAGCCCTATTCAGAGAGACACCCCAAAAGGGAAACACACAACAATTATGCTACTGGTGCGGCAGGGAGAAACACTCCAAAGGTAACTGTCCAGCGCGAAATGCCTAAGTGCAATAAATGTCAGAAGCCTGGTCACTTCGCAAGCGTTTGCCGGAGCGGCACTCACGTCCGAGAGGTAACCACATACACACCAGAGGAGCCGTATTTCTTGGGAATTCTTCAAGCCTCAGGAACACAATCTTGGGAGGTTACTGTGGAGGTCAACAACACGCCGGTTATTTTTAAAATCGACACAGGAGCCGACGTCACAGCTGTTCCTGAGAAATTACACAAAACATCCCTCGGCAATGCGGCCCTGACGACACCAACACGGGCCTTGAGGGGGCCCAGTCAAGAAAGACTAACTGTTCTCGGTGTGCTAAAAGCACAAATCCAGTACCGCGACACAGTTACTATAACAGACATCTACGTGATACCTGAGTTGCAGACTCCATTACTCTCCAGAGCAGACAGTGAGATCCTGGGTGTTGTCAAAAGAATGAACGAGGTACTCGCTTGTCAACCTACGGCAGTGGACCCGAGGACCGAGTTCCCAGCACTTTTTCATGGCCTTGGTCACGTGAGGATGCCTTACACAATAAAACTCCGTCCGGATGCAGTACCTCTTTCCCTCGCATCTCCCAGAAGAATCCCACTTCCCCTGATGGACGAGATCAAAGACGAGATCGCCAACATGGTCAGACAAGAAGTAATTGAAGCCGCTGAAGAGCCAACAGACTGGTGCTCTGCCATGGTGATCGTACAAAAGCCAGATGGGAAGTTCAGGATTAGCGTGGACTACACCGAACTGAACAAGTATGTAGAACGCGAACTGCACCCCCTCCCAGTTACCGAACACGTACTGGGACAACTAAGTGGGGCGAAATTTTTCTCGAAAATGGACGCCAATTCAGGGTTCTGGCAATTCGAGCTGGCCGAAGAATCACAAATCCTGACAACATTCATTACACCTTTCGGAAGATACAAATTTAAGCGACTACCGTTTGGCATCACATCTGCTCCAGAGTTCTACCAACGCAAGATGAGTCAAGTCCTGAGTGACATCGAAGGACAAGTGTGCAATATGGATGACATTCTCGTCTATGGGTCGACCAGACAGGAACACGATAAGCGACTTCGATCTGTCTTATTCCGTCTTCAACAAACAGGCATAACGTTGAACGTGAACAAATGCCAGTTTGGAGTCACGCGCGTCAAATTCTTGGGACGTACATCATTGACCAAGGAATTCATCCTGACGAAGCAAAGGTGGAAGCTGTCAAACAAATGAAGACACCTTCGAACGTCACCGAACTGAAGAGTTTCCTGGGAATGGTGAATTACCTTGGAAAATTCATACCATACCTTTCACAAGTGTCATACCCTCTGACCACACTTCTTAGCTCTAAGAATCACTGGAGCTGGGGAGAAGACCAACAGCGATCTTTCGAAAAGTTGAAACTGGCACTCACCTCAAGTCCAGTACTAGCTTTATTCGATCCCAAGAAGCCAACTGTGCTGTCCACTGATGCCTCATCTTTCGGAATTGGGGCGGTACTTCGTCAGGAACAAGACAATGGACAGTATAAACCTGTAGCTTATGCGTCACGGACAATGAGCGAGACAGAGAGGCGCTACGCTCAGATAGAAAAAGAAGGGCTAGCTGTAGTATGGGGTTGCGAGAGATTTCGGGACTTCATCACGGGTATGAAAATTATGATTGAGACAGATCATAAGCCCCTGGTTCCGATATTGACATCACAGCGCTTAGAGGACATCACACCAAGACTCCAATGCATGAAACTCAGAATGATGAGGTACTCGTACGAGATTAGACACATCCCAGGCAAATATCTCGCGGCTGCAGATACGTTGTCAAGACACCCACTACAGACGGACGCAGACAAATAAATGGAAGACGAAATAGCAGCATATGTACAAGGTATTACTCTCAGTCTACCAGCATCACCGAACAGACTAAAACAAATTCAAGAAAAGCGAGAAAGTGATGAAACCTGCCAGCTGCTAAGGAACTACAGCATGCATGGCTGGCCCTCAAAGAGCTCTGTGGACACCAAATGCGTGAATTACTGGCAACACAGAAACGAGATTGCCGTTGAAGAAGGACTCCTCATGAGAGGGTCCCGTTCCGGCCTCACTGCAAAAAGAGATCCTGGAGAGTATACATGGTCATCAAGGTACCACCAAATGTCGAGCTCGAGCAAGAGAGTCAGTCTGGTGGCCAGGACTATCTACACAAATAGAAGCGTATGTGAGCCGATGCACACGCTGCATTCAAGAGAAGCAATCGCCCTGAACCTCTCATCCCTACTACATATCCAGACAGACCATGGCAGCGTGTCGGGATGGATCTCTTCTACTTGCAAGGGAAGTGGTATCTACTTGTAACGGACTACTACTCAAGGTACCCAGAGGTGGCTCCTTTGAGCAGTTTGTCAGCGAGCTCAGTAATTAATCACCTGAAGTCCATCTTCGCAAGACATGGCACACCAGAGATAGTGTACAGTGACAACGGACCTCAATTTCAACGACTGGTGAACTCCGAGTTTACACAGTTTGCGCGAGACTGGAAGTTTCATCATATTACATCCAGCCCCAAGTTTGCGCAGAGCAATGGGTTTGTGGAAGCTGGCGTGAAAATAATTAAGGCCAGCTGGAAAAAAACTGATGATGCCTATCGGGCACTGCAGGCATACCGAGCAACGCCACTGGGGAATGGCTTCAGCCCTGCAGAACTTCTGATGGGCCGTCGCATTCGCACGTCCCTTCCAATAGCAAACCACCTTCTGGAGCCAAAAACGGACGATCACACAGAGCTCCGGGAGTGGGAGGAAAAGAACAAACTCACACAGAAAACCAACTTCGACAAGAGACACGGTGCACGCCCCTTGAAGCCAATTGAGGAAGGGGAAAAAGTGTGGATCACTGACCAGAAGACCAATGGACTCGTGAAGACAACTGCAGGACCACCCCGGTCCTACATAGTAAAGACGTCAAGAGGGGAAGTGCGACGGAACAGATTCCACTTGATCCCAATGGAAATGCCCGTAGGGAACGCCCAAGCAGCTGACGAGAGCGTCAGCAATCAAGAAACGATGGCAATACCCGCAGGGAACGCCCAAGCAGCTGACGAGACCGTCCGCAGTCAAGAATTGTCGTGCCCGGTGCCGTCGACTTCCCAACTTCCAGTCACACAAAGCGGACGGGTAGTAAGACCCATTCAGAGACTGAACCTATAGATACAAATGAAAAGATGGAAAAATAAAGAGGGGGAGATGTGGTATAAGCCCTGAGGCTTAGGGGAAGGAAGAAGAAAAGGAGTTACTCAGCTAACATGGACGGCTGTGCTTTCTTTCCTCACCGGCTACGAATACTCCGGCAAACGCTTGCATCGCGTCGCGCATTTTTTCGTATTTCTTTTGTGAGAGACGTATACTTCAACCAAACGCCATTGAACAAAGATGCGTATTTGATGCCGCCTACATACGTCTCGCGACGTCTTGACCACACACTAAAGATAAGAGAAATGCCTGCCCGTACAAATGCTTTCATGAATTCATTTTTTCACCGCACTTACAAACCTGGAACCAGCTTCCCCGGGATATCATCCAAGTTGCAAATGATGACAAATTCCTTGTAGCTTTACGAAATCACCTTCAGGCCTAAAATTTGTACGGTATTCTTTATAAAGAGCATGTCTGTCTAATGAATACTTGTCTTTTTTCATTCGTGAGTTTATGCAGGTGGCATACGTCTTACATTGTCTGTCGCCCATTGTTACATTATTGAAGGCACTCTTATATTTTGTCTGTTACTTATTTTCCAGTTTCATTTTTTTTTGTACATTTTGTGTGTGAAATTGTGTTGTTTACCCCCCTACTGTAATGCCCTCTGGGCGAAATGTAGGTATGTGAATAAATAAATAAATAAATAAACACCGGAAGCAACAGTCACAGACGAGGAGTTACTATTATTGACAACAACAAATTGTGTGACCTTTGAATTGGGAAATATTCAATCCATGCAAGAAAATTAGCGTCTATATTAAGTTTGGAGGGTTTTAGTAGCAACAGTTTGTGAGAGAGTTTATCGAAGGACCTTGCGAAATCCAGAAAAAATGCAGTCCGCCTGGGATCCTCGGTCTAGAATGCTGTGAAGATCATGAGTGAATGATAATAGCTGCGTCTCACATGAACATGTTTTTCGAAAACCATGTTGGGCAGTACTGAAAAAGTTGTTGGATTCTAAAAAACATTTACAAGGTTAGAGAAGATGACATGTTCGAGAAGTTTACAGGAAACACTGGTCATAGAAATCGGACAATGATTGAGAGGGGAATGTTTGTCACCAGCCTTGTGAATGGATACCACCTTATTGCTCAAATAATTTTGTGAATATAATGGAAGAGTAATGTTTAGTGCTTTTCAAAAACTTCGAATTAATTCCGTCCACTCCTGCTGAAGATGGCAATCTGAGCTTTTCGATGATACGAACAATTTCAACATAATCAAGAAAAATGGGTTCCATAGGCCTCCTGCGCTGAAGCTTTGAACAAACTGTAGCGCCCTCATTTTGGGTAGTACAAGCTCACCTGATTGAGCCTCGCACTACTTATGGCACGTTGGTTGAGTTTTTTTTTAAATTCTCTCTGGTGCTGAAGAACGAAAAAACACCTTATGACGCCAGAAATCGGCCAGACTCAACGTCGCAAGACAATCAAAAGTGCCAAATTCATGACACCACCGCTAGGGTACGCGTCTCTTATCCCTGGGTGGTGACGTCAAAACACCTGTGTCGCGACGCTTTCATTTTTCTTTTTCTTTGCCATGTCGACTTTGGAACGCGTGAAACGGCATCTCTTGGCTCACGCTCTTAGCGTCTTAGCTTTGACGGCGTTCGAATTTTTGTTGTTTCTTTGTATTTTCACCGTGATCTCGCGCTCCGCACCAGAGCAGGCACGCTTCTGCAGCGTGGCAGCTTGAGACGCTAAAGTTTGTACTACCCAAAACAAGGCCTAACAAGTCTCTTTTCGTAGCTCCCCCTGGGCAACGCAGGAGGCCCATAGGCAGATAATCAACAGAGGGCAGATTGATACTTTAGACCCATGTTGCGGATAAAAAAAAACAGGACGCGGGATGGCCAAAAAAACGTGCTTTTCGTGTACGGCTCGTCAAATTATGAGGCACCGTGCGTGCTTCCATTCATTCGGCGTTTGTTGCCATGGTGACGGCGAGGAAAGCAGACGTGCGGAAGAACGCTGCGGCGCAGCGATACCAGGTGCGTTCTAAGGCCCTTCCCGCATGCTTTTCAATGGGCGGAAGGCGAACAAAAAGAGTTCGAAATAAGGACTTAACGCAGAAGGCTGAATTTCTCCAGCGCCTCATAATTTGACGAGCCGTACACGAAAAGCACGTTTTTTTGGCCATCCCGCGTCCTGTTTTTTTTATCCGCAACATGGGTCTAAAGTATAAATCTGCCACGAAACCAACGCTCATCACGCGTAGATAACTTTGCAACGCAAAAAAAAAAAGGCGCTTTTTTTTTTTTTCTCCAGAGAGAGACGTTCTAGGGTTCTGGTAAACCAGAGTGACTGAGAGTTTCCTATTACAGTTCTTAAAGGAATGTGCTGATTTGTTAGTCTATGTACTTTGATTTTGAACATTTGCCAGTTTTTTTTTCCATTGTACGACTCGAGAAGCGTGCTAAATATTCACGAAGAAAAATAGCCAGATCATGGCTAATATTTTCGAAGTCAGCTCTAGCGTAGTCACGAATTTGTTTGGTATGCGTTGACGGTTTAGGCACTGCTGTTTTAACATTAAAATGCAATGCGGAATAGTCACTAATTCCCGGCAGATACGATATGGTTGAAACATGTTCAGGATGAGTTGACAAAATAAAATCCAACACGTTTGCTGTCAAAGGGACTCTCGACTAATTGGGTAAAGTTAAAATCTGGACAAAGGCTTACGAAATCATGGCATTCAGATGAAGACGTACCCGCAACTGCGGTAATGTCATTCCACGCTGTAGCAGGATAATTAAAATCACCTAATAGAAAAATCGGCGAACTGGGGAAGCGAATGACGACTGCATTTATTGAGTCCTGCAAGGCTTTGACAAAATATGAAGAACTTCAGGATGGTTTATAACAAACTGCCATGATCCACTTCTTGTGGTTAGCACCAATACACACCCAAGCAATCTCTAAATCGCTAATTATATTTATACAAAAAGAATCAACATGACTTGCAACAGCAATAAAGACACCTCCGCCGCATCTATCTTGTCTATCGTTCCCGTAGATGCTAAACTTTTTAAGTCCAGGAAGAAGTTCACTGTCGCGCACCCTCGCAGAGAGCCGAGTCTCCGTTAAAAACTACTACACCAGCGTCTGCAGAATCAATGACTGACGACAAAACGTCTCTCTTATTAAACTTCTAATATTTGTGAAAAGTACAGACAGGCGAGTGAATGTTCCAGCCGAGAAGCACCACCGGCAGTTTGGGAGTCACGTGTCACCGTAGCAGTAGCCACCGGGATGGCGGAGGGACCAACCCCATACACATTTTCGCTCGCTGGATCGTAAGCGTAACATACCTACATTGTTAATGTGAATTCTGTTACGTCGCAGTCTGAAAGCGTCGTTTTTTTTTTTTTGTTTTTGTTTTTTTCATTCGCGAAATCAATTAGATTTTTCGTGCGATCCGCGTCCCATTTGAGTCGCCCTCGCTTTCGGTTATGCGATTAGATTTGAGTGAATTCCTGGAGAGCAAGATTTTGTCTTGTATTTTGTAAGATGTAAATTTCACAATGACTGGGCGGCATTTATTTTGACAAAACCTGGCGATTCTATGGGCCCGAACAACAGATCCTTCCGACATTTGTACGTTACGCGACTGTCTAAAGATGTTCAAAGCTTTCTTCTGCGTGTGCCCAGTTTTCAGACAAAGCGTCAGCAAACCCGAAGAATACTAGATTATCTCGGCGAGATCGATCTTCCGAGTCATCTAGAGGCGCTCGCAAAACTTCGTTCTCTTTTTGTACCTCTTCAGCCAAACTTTGCGCCGTAACTTCTTGATGGAGGTCGGTTACCACAAGCAGGTTTAATTTCCACCTCATTCAGTCTCGTTCTTAAATCTGTTAATTTTTAGTCAGGCCTAAATATCTTAAAAACATGAAATGCTTAAAAAAAAAAAAAACACATGCAAAGAAAATTTGTTAACAGCCTGGACGGGAAAAAGATGCCATAAAATGAATTTACAACGAACAATATACTTACGGCGCGAAACGAAAACTAGTTGGCGCCCGCGGGAACCGCCATCGGTCACGTGGTAGACCTGTGCGCCGCCGCCGCTGAAGCTGAAGTCCCCAGAACTAACCCAGAACCCCCCACGCCACCGCCGCACGCTGAGCGTGGCGCGCCACCAGATCACGTGGTGCTTGCGCTCTCTGGGAGCTTCCTTCGGGCTCTATAAGTTACTTATTAATCTTCGTTTTTACAGCGGAGCTGTTAAGGGCTAGTTGTTTTGTTTCTTTTTGTTGCACTTAACGAAGATTAATAAGTAACTTTTAGCTCCCGACTCCTGAGAGAGCGCAAGCCCCACGTGACCATAGCAGTCACTTTTCCGCGGGCGCCAACTACAGATTCGTTTTCTCGCCGTAAATTTAGCTTTAAAATTTGTGTTTTGTTGTAAATTCGTTTTATATCCTTTTTCCATCTAAACTGTTAAAAAAAAAATTTTTTTTTTTCTTTTGCATGTGTTTTTTAATGGATCCCCCAATCCCAAAATTCTGCCCGCTCGTCCGTCCATGCATTTCCTGCTAAATTTGACGGGTAAATTTATGTCCCGTGACCTATACACCAATTCGGTGTCCACGCTAAATTTAGCAGAGAAACCGATGTCGCTTGACCTATACATCAATTCAGTTTCTCCGCCAAATTTAGCTGGAAAGTGGGGAAATTTATAAAAATACGGCTTCTGCTCTGCTTCCCAAAACAACTGTTTAACGTCTTCCTAACAAATTCAAACGATTGCTCCTTCGATAGTACAATTTTACGCATTGAAGGACTTAAAGACACAGGTCGCTGACAATTTTTTTCTAACACTATTGGTTGAGTGTGTCTTTTCGGCAATGCATCGACAGAACTCCACCTTGATTCACCATATTTTATTAACTGTATACAAGCAATGAACATGGTGAGACCATAACTTCTTTATGCACGAATCTCACAGTACCATTGCAGAAAATGCTGATGCAGCATACCTCTGATGAGAGGACACTGATAAGAAAACAGATCACCTCAACATTGATCTAGAAAAAAACGAAAAACCAAGAGATAAAAGGCATAGAAAGATGAGCATACACAATACCATATCCGAACTAGACACAGTTGGGGATTCTCGAACAACCATGACACGGAAAACTGAAACAAGAAAGATAGCAAATCTCCCCGAAGTTTCTACGGCCATTAACTCTGTTTTACACCAAACCATGCCAATGTTGTATCCACAAGCACACTGTCCTTTTTGAACCTACACTTTAGTGCATTTCCTTGTACCACTTTTGGCACTGAAGAAACTGAAGTTAGAATAATCTATACACATCTAGAAGACCATCTCTACAAGACGCCTACAAGTCATCTTGCCAAAATGTCCGTAGGACATTTCATACACCTTTGCCAAGACATCTTAATGTCTTACAAATGCCGGCTTATGGAAGTTTTATAGATGTCTTAGTGTTCAATGGGCTCAGTTGAGCCAAAGTTGGAAGTCCATAGGTAGTCTCTAAGATGTCTAGAGCTTATTAGATATCTTGCCAATACGTCTTATAAACACCACTTTGACATCTTACAAAAGTCATGTAGACGTCTTAGTATTCAGCAGGTTCAGACTTGCTAAGGTTAGAAGTCTATAGACTCTAAGATGGTGTCTATAAGATACATGCGAGGACATCTTATAGATGTCTTAAAAATATCGCTTAACTGATGTTTTATAGAAGTCTTGTAGGTTTCTAAGAGTTCATCAGGCTCAGTCTTGCCGAAGTTAGAAGTCTGGATGCCTAAAGTCTTTAGTCTCTAAAATGTCTCAAGTCAATAAGACATCTTGCCAAGACATCTAATAAACGTCTCACAGATGTCCTATAAACACCCAAATGACATTTAAAGAGGTCTTGCAGACGTCTTAGCGTTCAACCTGCTCACTGCCTTGCCAAAGTCTGACACTGAAAGTCCGCAGATCCTGCTGGTTGGAAACCATCGCTGCTGGAAGCACTGGATCCACCGAGAAAAGGCACCAAAGTGTCTACACACTGCCCGGCTCACTTCAGAGAAGCGAGTCGATGCCAGCGCCCAGGTGTCGGGAGCGGAAGGGGGGCCACCTTGCGTCTTCTGCTTCGACCCACCCTGCCCATGCGGCGGCTGAGCTGCGCCATCCTGCACTCGGGCACTGGCACAACGGGTTCTTCCTTGGCACGGGGAAGCAAGGGTGTCGCACCTTCGAGAATAAAGAAGCGATTGGCCAGGTTGGTGATGAGAGCCTCTCAGACCCCTAAAAAATGTCACCGAATCATGCTACGGCATACAGTTGCCGACCGATTATTCGGATTCGATCGGGATCGTGCAGAAGTCCAAACATAATCGATCAATCAAAAAAAACTAATTCATTAGAAAAATCTCTGTACTGGCACATTAGATATATGAAACGGCTGGAGAAACAGGTCGATTAGTTTGCTGGACAGTGTTTCGCCTCCACGAGATCAGATAGTTTTGCATTTCAGCAATCTGCGTTGGACGGCAGCACGATAGTTGGCACGGAGCGAGTGCACTGTCCATGTCCGTGAAATTCTTGAATGTCACGACAGCGTCAGTCAAGTTGTCCGTAAATGAAACCATGAACCCTAAGAATCCCTTGAGAATACTACACATCAAATATTACAGCCTAGTTCTTTCTAAATGTTTTTTAAACGGTCCGGCGCACTTTGGAATGTGCCAAGTTGCCGAAATCGGCCGACTCTAGCGGGCGAATCGAGGTGCTATCAACAGCACAATCAAGGCTACAGTGTTGGCGTAGCCAACATTGATCTAAATGTCATCAACATTGCTGCTTTTTGTTTGTTTGCACTTCTCCGGGCAAGCATAACAGGTGACGTCAGCAGCGTCTCCTCTCGGCACTCAGTGGTGTCCACATGATTGGAGTAATGTGCCTGTGTTGCGGGCTTCTTAGCCTTGGGAGCTGTCCCGCCGCCACTGCCGTTTCCCACATCACAACCGCTGTCATTGTCTCGCAGTTTGTGATTATTGTCTCTCGGAGTTTCAATCACACTATGTGCACGAACTGACGGCGCAGTTGTGCTGACGTCGTTGAATATCGTAGACACCAAAACATGGTGAAGACTGCAATGCGGACGAAACTTGCGCCCTGCACATGCCTGTCCCAATGGTGGCCCGTCCCGATCCCACCCATCGTCGCGTAGAGGATCATGTGAACCACATGGTCGCCATGTTTTTGGCGGCCAGAGGCCAATGTTGCTGCAGTTTCGGTTTCGGTTTCTGCTCATGTTTAAAGTAGGATTTCACAAAATATATCTATTTTTCGTAAAGCAAATGACGTAGTGCCTTTTATTAGTGCCTCTTAATGTAAAATCCCTCATAATCCATAAGTTTTCTGAATTGAGCGCAGTTGCCCTTTAGACAACTTATTGACGATTTCCCTGACAATTCACCAACTTTTCCAGATGCTTTGAAAAGTCCAGGCAATCACAGGTTTTTTAGGCAGGCAGACAGCCTAAACTCAGACCAAAGGCACACACACAGAATTGCAGCTTCAGTGGACTGCATGAACGTCAACTCGACAGCTCGACACGACTCGGGCAGCTCACCCCAAAAGCGACGACATCAATCGCGTGACCCGAACAAACGCGTCATCACCGGCACTCACCTTCGAAGCAGATGACCACGTGACCGCGCTTTCGCGGCAGCACGAGCGGCACCGCCTCGAAGGGCGGCTCCCTGGGATCCGGCGTCCGCTTGCGCTTGGCCTTGGGTGGATCCACGGTGGGCCTCCGCAGGGCAATGGTGAGCCGGATGCCCCTGGCCGGATCCGAGATGGTGCTCTTGACCTGCGGGTGCAGTGCTCCCGGCGGTGGGCCACTCAGTCCGCTGTCCTCCGAGTTGTTGTCCTCGTCCGCCGACATGCTGCGCTCGTCTTCGTAGAATGCCTCCAGCAGCTGCTCTCCGGTGGGACTCGACGTGCCGGCTGGCTCCTGCGGGCCGAGCAAGCTCTATCGTGAACCGCTCCTTGGGAAAGTGGTTCTGCAAATCGTTCGAGTCCTGCCAAGGCATCTTCCGCAAAGCTCTAGCTCGTCCAACAAAAATAAGATTACTACTACCTCGGGTTCCAATAGGGCAGGGGTCTCAAACACGCGGCCCGCGGGGCCGCATGCGGCCCGCGACTCGCTGAGACGCGGCCCGCAGGCAACCGGCTACGGCTCCCGGTTGCCATGTCTCAAGCGCTAGAAATGATATGCGCCATTGTGATCTCATCTCGCCGATTCTTTTTCGCTCAAAAGGTCGCTCCGCTCTTTTAACGTATTCACATAGTTTTGAATTATCTGCGTTTTCTTGCCCTTTGTTTCGCTTTATTTTGTGCTTCCGAGCTTTTTGTAATGTCCAACGATTCCGCTACTAGGCTGCAAGCGCGAGCGCTTTGTTGAAGGACGCATCTCGGCTGGGCGAACTCTCGATCAGCAGGAACAACTGCCAAAGATAAAGCTACATGCTCAAAATTCTCGCCCTAGAAAAAAAAAAATTACCATAAAAGACAAGTATGGGTGTTGTAATAGAAATCGTCGGGAAAGCTAGAACTGTCAAATAACTGAATGTTTTTTAGGTACAGGTACATGTTGAGCTTGGTTAATTTCTGAGTGAATTGAGCAACAGGAGCGACAATGTACTTGTTCTCTTGTTCTATTAAACATGCCAGCACGTTTGCGGGCGTTGTCATTTTATTTCTTGTTATCACATCAGGTCGGGGCCCAAAGTAGTCATATAAACAAATGAAATCTAAAAATTTCACAGACAAAATGGAGTTTAAAAAAAGCCTAGAGCATGTGGTCTCTTCTCTTCCAAATCTATTGAGCCAGCCCCCCCCCCCCCCCACCCCCCCCCCCCCCCCCGTCTAACACTGGCCCCCGGGCCTCCCAGTGCCGGCTATGTGGCCCCCACGCTCAAATGAGTTTGAGACCACTGCAATAGGGAATGTGTCAGATATTGAGATTGTAAGAAGATTGGCACTATATCAAATAGATAGGGTAGTAACCACTTTGCTTGCCATGTTGTATCATGTTCTTCCCAACTCATCTTATCAGGGCCTCTTATTTCTGAATACAAGTACATGTGTCGAATATTTCTCACAAACTAAAACCCATCCTTTTGGGTTTTAGTTTGTGAGCAACGGCGGCAACCGGTTGTCTGGTTGCCGCCGTTGCTCATAGATGGCGGTAAGGTGTCCAGAGTTTTGTGTCAACATTGATTTGGTGACAAACACGAAACTGGGGAAACTAGCCCTTAACAGCTCCGGTGTAAAATGATTTCCAGCCATGATTTCTTTGAGTATTTATGCTCAATCCAAATCAAATGTAAAATATGCATATTTGAAGACATTCAAATTTGACACACATTCAAATAATTTGACATTTGCACGCCTCTATCCAAGACGTTAATTCACAAAAAGAGTTCTAAGGGGTTCTGAAGAGTACAGTTAAGTGCACTGACTGCAATCACGCACGTACACCAACAAAGCACCCGGATCCTCTCAATCCCCTCCCCTACTCCTAAGGAAGGCTTTCTAGGCCGTCATTTAAAGTGGATCAACGTTTCCGTAGACTAAAAGCATTGAGAGAGGCATAGAGGTACCGAGACCAGAGGGGAGAAATGAGTACAGTCTCCTAAAATACGAAAGACCCACTGGGAGCGCGCAAGCGCCGATCGCGCAAGCACCGATCGCGTAAGCTCCGTTCGCAAAAGCTCCGTTCACGTAAGCTCCAATCGCGTAAGCTCCAGACGCTTAAGCGCTGGTCGCATGAGCACCGGTTGCATAAGCTCCGCTCGCGTAAGCACCGGTCGCGTAAGCTCGAGAGCACCGGTAGCTGAAGCTGACGTGCCCCGACGTCCTTGACGTCGTTCTAGAGGTCATCCTAGATGTCATCTGATGTCATCCTAGATGTCATTCTTGAGGTTGTTCTTGAGGTTGTTCTTGATGACGTCCTTGACAATTTCCTTTCCTATGTTTTTACTCATGACATTCCTGTGAAGCTACCGCATTTCATCGCATTCGGTTGAATGAACAAAGCTGCAACCAGTTTTTGCCACTTCAGGACGCTAAACACGCCAGTTGGAAACGCATTACAGGCACCATACTTACAATAAAGGGCCGACGTACAACCTCAGTTTTCCACAGGGAAGAAAATCCTCTCAGCGCTCCCCTCTCCTAAGCTTTGAGGGGAGCCAAGTTGGGCCAAGGTAAAAAGTGGAGAGGACATAGGAATGGAGGAGACGGGGAAAAGTGTACAGCGCAAAGTGTACGTCGGCCTTTCAAAATGCATTCTCCATTAAAACAAAAACGAGGTAGGTGGCGTATTTGAAAAATTGACCGCATCTCCACGTGGTGAATGATGTTGCTTGGGGCGAAGCTCTGGTGGTGCTTGTCTGCGTAGACGCCGAGCCGCAGCCTGCCGAGCCTTTTCATTCATGTCAGTAGGAGAATGTGTGGTTTTCTTCTTTTCTTTTTTTAAGCAGACAGATGGATGGCATCTCAGAACCCCCTACTCTTTTTTTTCTTCTTTTTCTTTGAGCCTTTTCATTCATGGCAGTAGGAGAATGTGTGGTTTTCTTCTTTTTCTTTTTTTAAGCAGACAGATGGGATGGCATCTCAGAACCCCCTACTCTTTTTTTTCTTCTTTTTCTTTGAGCCTTTTCATTCATGTCAGTAGGAGAATGTGTGGTTTTCTTCTTTTTCTTTTTTAAGCAGACAGATGGGATGGCATCTCGGAACCCCCTACTCTTTTTTTTCTTCTTTTTCTTTTTTCATAATTTTTTTTCATCTTTTTTTTTCCAATTTTTTTTTCCCCCTACACGAGCACGTGATCTCAGGAGCAGAAGCATGAGCACCCGACGCCGGCCTACGGCGGACGGACATACGGACATGGCTAGCCCCTAAGGAGCTTCGCCCCTAAAAAGAAAAAGAGTCCGCAGGCATCGCTCACCCTCCGCGCCGTGTACATCAGGTGCGACACTTGCAGGGTGGGTAGCCTCGTGGCCAGGGCGTCCCCGAAGCACTCGTAGAGCTGGGCGTAGCTCGCGAGTCCCCGCCTCGCTCCGCTGCAGCTCCCTGTGGCGCTGGAGGATTATCAGCTCCGCCGCCAGCTGCAGTAATGACACCGTCTTGAGGTGGGCCGAGAACTCTGCCCTTGAAGCTCGCGAGAGACACGCCCTTGTC